>JACXGI010007631.1:0-11470 GCA_016801175.1 Esox masquinongy
TCTCCCTGTCTCTCTACTTCTCCCTTTCTCTACCGCTCTCTGTCTCTCTGTCTCTCTATCTCTCTCAGTCTCTCACCTCTCTTTCTTTACCACCCATCTCTGTCTGTCTCTCACCTCTTTTTCTCTCTCTCTCCTCTCTCTTACTCTGTCTCTCTTCTCTTTCAGTCAGAGGGGTTGACGCCACACAGTGGAAGTGATACGGGGAGGCTAATTCAGCAGAGGCAGAGAAGAGCAGAGGTATAAATTTACCCTGAAGCTGTGCCTGGAGGAAGAGATGAGGAGGAACCAAAGAGAGCTGATGAGGATCCATGAAGGGTACTCCATAATGGGAGAGACCTCAATGTACTCCTTCAAATTCCACTCAGACCATTTATTTTTCTCTCTCCATTCCTTTCTCTCTATTCTTATCTCTTCTCTACCTCTCCCTCTATCGCGGAATCTCTTTCTACCTCTCCCTCTATCTTTCTTTCTCAATTTTTTCTATCTCTCTGTTTTCACTCTTCAGTTTTTTCTCGCTCGCCATCTTCCGTTCCCATCTTTCTTATTTTCTCAGTCTATAGTTTTTCTCTCACGCGAAATGTTTTTCTCTCCATTCATTTGAATCTTTCCACCTCGATCTCGAATCCTTTTCGATTACTCCATCTAGAGTGCCAGGTTTTTTCAATTGCGTGAAAAGTTAACAATCACATTTCTCCTGTCACCTCATCTTTCACCTTTCTCACCTTTCCATCATCCGTATCGTTCCCAGTGTATCCCAGCCGGTACCTCTTTTGAACCTTCCAATATGAAGGCGACTGGGAGTCTCACCGCTTCTTGTTACACATTCATAGTCACTGCTATCCCCCGTTTTGGCTGGTTGCTCCATGTTTTCCAAATGAGCGTTGGAGTCCTCTCTCTGTTTCCCTCTTTTAAGAAGAACAACCCACACAGAATCCCGAGAGCACAGATTTCAATGATGGGATCTGTGATGCAGAAAAGTGTCCTCTGGAGAAACATTGTGTTCTATACGTTCTGTGAACCACTGTGAGAAACAATTTATGAATGCTGTTAGAGCACTAGACATATGCCTTCATATGGGTGTTAAGAAGTGTTATAGAAAGTATTAAATGCACTAGACATATGCCTTCATATGGGTGTTAAGAAGTGTTATAGAAAGTATTCAATGTTTGAAAGGAGAATGTCAGTGTGTTGTTGACAAACCTATTAAACCAAATTTCTACTCTTCAGAACAGTCTTGACATTCAGGTATAACCTGCTGGAAAATCTTCAAGAGTTTGTCATCTTAATTAGCATAGGCTAAAGGTGTCTCTGAGGCAGGTTTAATAAATTAAAACTAAATTACATTTGCAGGAAGAAAACTTTAGTAGCAACACATGAGTAGCCCATCTTTTGTTATCAAGGTCTCTGGCTAAATTCACAGATTGGGTTGGATTAGATTAAAAACATTGATCTGTTTCCACTAAGGCCATAATAAAGACTGACATGTACATGTTATTGCGTCACCTCATTTAGTTTCATTCAAGAAACAGATTGCTTGCTTCTCTTTCTCTGTCCCTCTGACTCATTCAATCAACAGAAAGGATTTGGACCGGTGTCACAACATGAAACATATCACCGCAAAGGCTCCTGGGAAAGGGATCGATGTGGGGCGGTGACAGCGACCCTCTAACTCTGACTGATCTGTTACCGTACCAGAGACGTAAAGGGGTTGAGGATTATCCTAGAGATGTGTGTGTGTGTGTGTGTGTGTGTGCATGTGTGCAGGCCTGTATGCCTGTGTGTTTCTGTTCCACTACAGCAGGAAAGTTTGTAATTATTATCAAAATCGATATTCATATTAACAATGTCATTTCCTAAATGAATTTGTAGGTTAAAAATACAGACAATAGTAACATGAGGGGGTTCTTTGTCCAGATCCCAAAGAACCCCCTTATTAACCAACGACCAAAAGGCTTCCTGCTGGGCCCCTGATTGGCCGGGCTGTACAGTCCCTTCCTTAACATGGCAGACCACATTCTGAATCCTGTTTGTGGGTTAGCCAGGGGTTCTGTGGAGACCATTGCAATTGGACAAAACTGTCAGGGTTTGAGATGTTTGTGATATGGTTAACTTGCCATGTCGCCTGTTAGTGACCCCTTGTGGTGGCTTGGGGACTGGGGAGCACTGGGGACTGGGGAGGCAGAAGGCCAGAGAGTTCAGTGTCTCCGCTACCTGTTTGAATAGTATGAACACAACACCTTTACAGTATAGCTTAGGTTGGAAACACTGAAAGACCAATATGGGATTCACGTTTTTTCCATCATTACGACTGCCTGTTAGCGTTTCTCAACAATTTTTATTTCAACCACACTGCCTGTCCTCTGGCGGCGAGCCTTTGGAAGATCCAGTGCTTGGCGAAATTAGAGTATACGCACTTCTCCAGGCACCACTAAACCACAGGATATTAGTGCCCCTACGCTCACAGAGAATTGATTTCAGAGAGACCGTGTGTTTCTGGTAATTGGCTGTGTCCATCCACACCTGCCCAGCCATAGGGGAAGTATAGGGCACAGGGAAGTCAACAGGTGGAGGAGGGATTTAGATGTGATTTCCCCCAATCTTGATGGTTAAACTCTTAAGCGACAAAAATCCTCTGTTGACCATATGACACTGATTGAATTGTAACCCACATGAAAACATAAGACACGGGCAACGATAGAGAACGTCTCAGGAAAATAAAATCTCAGACAGTATTCCTCACTGATTTGATTCAGTGTGAAACGGATAAATCATGACGCTACATCATATCAGCACAACATCAATCTCATCAAAAAACAAAAACATCTTAGATTGGAGGGATAGTGATAATAGACAGATTAGCTAACATTAAACAGGTGTGTGGGTCTCATAGGCAAGACGCTAGATAATAATTATCAGAAGCTGGACACTCACTTTCTCTGTCTCTACCAGGCTTCACTCTAATCTAATATAATAGGAAAAAAAAAACCTTCATATGGACTCAATCTCATCAGACATATGATGTTTTCGGGAAACGTTACATCCAATATTATCTCAATAACATTGCCATACACCAATCTTGCCTCAGCGTGGAATATTCCATATCATCATTCTGAAATGGTACGGGAACGACATGATGGGAATTGATTTAAGGGTTCCATGCCTCTCGAGGGGAACAGATGCTCCGGTCACAGCCGTGCCTCCCTCTGATGAAGTTCAGAGATGACTTTGGAAAGGCAATTTCACCAAATGTCACTGTGCAAGTCTCAGTTTGCATGCGACAGGCAGATCTCTGGTCTCTCCCTCCCTCTACTTTCTTTAGTCTCTCTTTTCTTTGTTACACAGCACCTTTTTTATTTCTTAGCTCTCCTTCTACCTTTTTACAGCACTGAATCTCTTTACCCCTCTCCTCCTCTCCCTCTCCTCTACACTCCACTGCTTTCCCTCTTCTCCTCCCACTCTGCTCTCTATCTCTTCCTCCTCCTCTACTCTACCAGTCTTTTCCTCTTCTCCTGTACCCTCTCCTATCCAGCTCTCACGCATTATCTTTCTATCTCCAACTCTCCTCCTCTCTTCATCTGTATTTCTCTCTGCTTCCATCTGATTTCCTACCAGTGATCGCTGATAAGGTGTGTGCGTAAATATGTGAGAGTGCGTGTGTGTACATCTCTTATTACCAGCTTGCCTTGTCAGCGGTGTGTTTCTAATCTGTGAATCTGTGCCTGAAGCCATCTCTGTACTGATAAAGTTTAATTAGGATAGACACACAGGCAAAGAGATAAAGTGAGAGAGATGCCAAACACACTACACATTTAACGACATACGCATACAACATACATTCACACACGGCACTCTTAGCATGATAAAAAGCCAACTACTGTAGATATGTGGTGTTGTTTATTCATCACTAATGGTTTGGTCAGTACGGGTCAGTACACAGCTGTTGATGCCCAAAATTAAAAAAGACAAACAATTAAAAACAGACAAACATTCAGCTGGGGTACAAAACAACGGAACTGCACCATTCTTCAAGAAGACAAGACTCCAGTTCTTAGAGGGATGAAGGAGGTGGGAGGGAGGTGCAAATCCCCCTCATACTCTGTGCCTCCTGAACGTCCCATAAAGGTTCAGTGATGTTCAGACATGGTGGTTGGGGAGGTCATGGAAGGCATTTGACGTCATGTTCATAAAACCACTCTTTTATTCGTTTAGCCTGTTGTATGCGGGCATCATCATCCTGGAATACCGGAATATGAGGGAACGGTGTTGGTACCGTAGGGGTCACCAGGTCCTGTGGCCTCATATTCATTGGCTGTTTTACAACCACGCAGAGCAATTATCGGAAACACCACTTCCATGTGGTGTTTCCGATATTTTGTCCACTGGCCGTAGATGGAATGAGGCGATGTGATGAGCAGCAACACAGCTAATGGAAAAGAGTGCCGAGTCATCCTGCGAAGTATCCACACGCCTTGCTATCGCTAAATAAGCCCAGTGGACACAGGCTATCACTCTGAATTCATGGCCATTCACTTCAATGGGAGATCCATCACCAGATACAGGGACAAGACGAAGCAACGCAGAACCTGATCAGATCCACTCATCTTGCCTGTCATCTCCAGAACATGGGAGCTGATTTCAGAACCAGTACCAACAGGTTGATCTGTGATCCCTGTGAAATAGCAGGCATTGATTTTCCTTCAACACGTCCTCCCTCTTTTTCATGCTTCCTGCTGAGTTGGTTTTCCAAGATTAGGGAAGCTGGAAAAAAAAACATAACTTACCCTCTTCAGCCGTCTCCCCTCAGATGGGCCCCCAGGCCTCTCCACACGGGATGTATTTACACATTTCCTCCTTTCGGAAAATGATTAAGGATTTTATTGTTGATGAAAGTCCAGAAAGGTTCCCACAGCCCTCCTGGGACGACGCAGGCCTAAGGCTAGCATGTTGTCTGCATTTAAATGGACAGGCTGCAGAGCAACACTAAAGAGAACAACATCCAGGCTAGCCTCATGTCTAACTAGTTTGACCTAGGGTTGGAAAATTCCATCAAAATATCCTGAAATTCCATAGTTTTCCAGAAATCATGGTTGGACTACTTGCGGATTTCCTTCTTAATCCTGCATAGTTCCAGGAATCCTCCAGTCAGGATTTAATTAATTTTGCCACCCTGGTCAGGCAACTGGTTGGCAGGTGTCCTCACCAACCGTGACAAAAGCCTGCAACGCTGCCAGTTTTATGCCAGTCTTGTACCATGCTGTTGCATGGGTGGTGATTAGGCTTTCTAGTCGGGGGAGGCAAACCGGGCGATTCATGCCGAGCCAGTGGCCCCAGGTTCACTCAGGCAGTTGCATGGATACACCAGCTGCTTTCAATTCAAACACCCCAGATGAAGCTCATTGGCAGCCCAAGGCTGGGAGATTAGCATAGTGACCTGCAATGGCTGCCGGGCCGTCTGACACAGATACACACAGACAGCTGGGTAAACGGCTGGTGAACAAGATCCTGGATAGAGAGGGAGAAGAAATGGAGAGAGAGGGAGGGGAGAAGAGAGGATGGGAACTTTAAAAACAAATGTTAAAGAAAAGGTTGCGGGGTCAGAGAAAGAGGGCCAGAGAACGATAAAGGGAACGACCGGAGGGACACGATGAGAAGAGAGAGGTGAGGCGAAGCACCATGCATCTTCTGACCCTAGTTGACTTCCCTGAAGTTGTGATCCCTCATGAAAACATGCAGTGTGTTTGACCACAGCTCTGTGCATTTCCCCAGCCCTCCACGAATGCTGAACAAGGAATCTCTCAGTGGGAGGCGCACGCGAACACACGCAATACACAAACACACACAAATACAAACACGCACAAATACAAATGCACAGAAACACTTGCGTACACGTGCACACAGACACATTCAAACACACGCACAGAAAGCAAATATGGCCCCGTCTCCTAGTGACAGACAGAATAGGTGCACTGCTCCTTGCCACCAGGTCTCAGGCATAGATTTTGGCTGACTTAATATAATCCAAGACTCATAAAGGGAGAAACCTGGAGCTCTGTTATCAGCTCACTGTCCTGCCTGACCCCTTCTCTATTAGATTACTTCTGACTGTCTTGCAGTTTCATTTCACTATGCATATTAGTGTTGGCAATAGCGTGTGTGTGTGTGTGTGTATGTGTGTGTGTGTGTGTGTGTGTGTGTGTGTGATATTGTGTTGATGTCCTGACTAGCCTGTAATCTGTGTGAAGAATTACCTAATACTGCACAGCTAATGGCCAGACCCCGCCCTTACCATATCCATTTGCCCTTTCCAGCTGCTGCACTGACACACACACACACACGACTACAAATGCACACGCAAACACACACAGGCACACACAAACATACACACAGACACACCCGCACCAACACATTCACAAGCAGAATACTGATCAGCAGCTGAACACGGGACTGCGACTGATGAGAGAATACTGACGTGAGAACGGAATACAGAGAGAAGAGGAGAGCAGACAGAGAGGGAGAGAAAGTGGAGGAAAGAGAAAGGGAAAGAGAACAAGATACAGAGATGGAATGATGGTGATGAGTTTAGTCATTACTCTGGGGTCTATTGGGATAGGTGTAGAGAGGGATAAACCCAAAACCCACACACACACATGGACTGGCCAAGTTTCCGCCCTCGGCACATCTCCATGTAGAGTACAACCAGGCTCTCAGCATGGTTCAAACATAAACCTTCACTAAAACCTACGACTGAAACCCGAAATGGAAAACTTCAACTGAAACCTTCCACCGCCTATTCTGTCTCAGCTACTAAGCCCAAGCTTAGTTGTGATGCCATCCGCTTTTTGAAACAAATCTATAAATATTTTTTCAAAAAGACATTTTATCTTGGTTTCAGCCGGCATTACATAATGGAGAAATAAGTAACAGGGAATGTGAATTGTCATGTGGATTGTAATTATTTTTTTAAACCTTGAATACATTACATGGTTGCATTTCCTACTGTGCAGGAAAATTCCTGCATCAACTATAATTTAATTAAGGTTTGGCAAATGCTAGCATCAACACACTCACACTGCATATCGAGCAAGCATCAACACACTCACACTACGTATCCCAGCAGCTGACACCACATTCACACACAAACACACACATACACACATACCTTCTTTGTCATCATGGCGTATGATGGCGTCCTGCAAGACATCACCAAGGCCAAATCGAACACGGCGCCTCTTCCTGTTGCTGGTGGGCGGGGTTTTGACCTTGACTCCGCCTCCTGGTTTCTGCAGGGTCTTTTCCCGTTCATAGTAGGCCCTTATTTGGTCACAGCGCATCCTCCTCACCAGCCGCTGGCGCTGGCCAAACGGGAGCGACTCCAGCAGGCACTGGTCTATCTCCATGTTCTGACGGAACACGTTACATAGCTGAAAACAGCCTGCCGAGGGCCAGAGAGGAGAGACAAACATATCACGTCTTGTGAAGAAAATCTCTGACGGCATTTAATACGGGGTTGAAGATAGTCAGGGACGTTAAATTCAATAAAAATGTCCTGAAAGATTGTGCGTGAGAGTGTGTGTGTGTGTGTGTGTGTGTGTGTGTGTACACAGCTATTAGTTAAAAAACTCAATCCATTCCATGTTTATTTAAATATAATCTGACAAAGACAAGAAGACAATGTTTGGATGACAATGTAAACCAGTGTTTTCTGTTTCACCTCCAGGCAAGTGTGTGTTTGGGTGTGTGTGTGTGTTTATGAACTACACACTGCCTTTAACCCGGGGGCATTTTGAAAAACAACAGCACACTGTTTTGTGTATTCTCTCCTGCTTCTCAACCATCTGTAGTGAATATCATAACTTGACATACAGTCCCAGTCCAATGAATATCTCTTATCTACAAAATAGAAACTTGTCAGGAAATAAAAAAATGACTATACTATGACTCTACATGCAATAATTACATTGACTCTACATGGTCTCTGAGACCAGGAGTTCTACTCATCGCTACCTGGTCTCTGAGGCCAGGAGCTCTACTCATCACTATCAGGTCTCTGAGGCCAGGAAATCTATTCATCACTACTTGGTCTCTGAGGCCAGGAGATCTACCTATCACTACCAGGTCTCTGAGGTCACGAGTTCTACTCATCACTACCTGGTCTCTGAGGTTAGGAGGTCTATTCATCATTGCCTGGTCTCTGAGGTCAGGAGTTCTACTCATCGCTACCTGGTCTCAGAGGCCACGAGTTCTATTCATCATTGCCTGGTCTCTGAGGTCAGGAGTTCTATTCATCGCTACCTGGTCTCAGAGGCCACGAGTTCTATTAATCGCTACCTGGTTTCTGAGGTCAGGAGTTCTATTCATCGCTACCTGGTCTCATAGGCCAGGAGTTCTCTTAATCGCTACCTGGTCTGTCTGTTAAGTTGCAGCAGCAAAGCTAAGCCTCAACAACTGCAGTGGAATGAATCACAAGCTACACATGGGATTAAACCTGACGGAGTCATTATGGTAGGCCCTGACTTTAGGCCCTGGATTTCAAAGCAATCAGAATCCATGATGGTTTAGAGTGCATAAAAAGTTATTAGGAAGAATTTAGGGACACACTAATACCTAGTCTGCCCCTGGATGCATTATGCGTTATGAGAAAGTTACCAATGACATGGTGGTGGTGGTGGTGTGTGTGTTCGCATGTGTGTCTTTAATGAGTGTGTGGGACTGAGACAAAGACAGCAGAGATCAGTGCAGTAATTGAGGCCACCACTAGCCCACAGGGGAGGAAAAGACAACTTTGGAAAGGATGATAAATGTGTGACTCATACATCCTTCTCTATATTCCTCTTCCTCCCTTCTCCACTCTTCTCCTCGCCTACTCTCCTGTCCTGTCCTCCTCTCTTCTCCACTCTTCTCCTCACCTACTCTCCTGTCCTGTCCTCCTCTCTTCTCCACTTCATCCATCTTCCTGTCAATGTCAGCCCTCTATGCACATCCATCTAACCCCATTCAAATCTATTTTTCGATGTATTTTCTTCCTCGTCCCGCTTTCTTTTCCTACTCTTCCTCGAGCTGTCACTATATTTATTTGACTTTCTACCAAACCTCTCTTCCTTTATGCTCTCTACATTACTATCATTCTCCCATTGTTGATTTCTTTTCACTCAGTGTTAGATATAGTGTTTTCTATTCATCCTGGTTTTGTGTGATCTGTGGTAAATACCGTATGTGTCATAACGTGGTCATACACAGGCAGAATATCAGGAAGTGCAGCTCCATCTCCACCTTATTTTGATGGCAGTGTGCACGTACCCTTTTGATCTGTCTGCCAATTGTGCCCTCATTTACCAAGGCCATGCTCACTGAGTCTGTACGTAGTTCAACCACAAATCAGCCAATGTTTGCCCCTGCATGCCACTGTCCATCTGAGGAGAGACGATTGTGTGTTTTAGTGATCCCATGGGGGGCAGCTATTATTGACCAACAGAAATTCTGGATGTTGCACTTCTGCGTGCACCCAAAATAATTTGGGGTGAGTACACATACTTTGTGAAACACTACCATTCAACTTCTACTGCAGATATTTAACAGATATTTTCTAATATTAAAATAAAAGTGTACACCATTATCCCCTTTATAAGGATTTTCTGAATTTTGTGTCAAATTGGTCAGGGCATTGCGTATCCTCGGTTTAGGGCAAGGTGTCATTCCCCATTGCCTTGTTTGTCGGGGCAAATAGGAATGACACCAACTACAGAGGGAAACATATGTGTATGTGTGTATGTGTATGTGTGTGTATGTGTATGAGTGTGTATGTGTGTGTATGAGTGTGTGTGTGTGTATGAGTGTGTATGTGTGTGTATGTGTATGTGTGTGTATGCGTATGTGTGTATGAGAGTGTATGTGTGTGTATGTGTATTTGTATGTGTGTGAGTGTGTATGTGTATGAGTGTGTGTGATCCAGAAGGCTCCTACTATGGTTCAAACCCCTGTCAGTGGGACGCCTTTGAAGTGCTGCAGCCTTTTCACAGCCTTCATCTCTTTCCACTTCTCTCTCTCTCTCGCTCCATCTCTCTCTATTCTTCTCAATCCCTCCAACTCTCTCCCCTCTTCTCTCTCTCTCCATCTCTCTACTCTTCTCTCTCCCCTCTTCTCTCTCTCTCCATCTCTCTACTCTTCTCACTCCCCTCTTCTCACTCCCCTCTTCTTACTCGCCTCTTCTCCCTTCATCTTTCATCTGCCTCCTCTGCCTGTTACACTTTTTAAGTAGGACCAGGAATCACTGCAGTCCATTTTGTCACGCTGCTGTGGAAGAGAGCTGCGGTGGAAAAGAGAGCTGCTCTGTGTGATGTGCTTGTATGTGTGTGTATGTTGGGGCGTTCTCTAAAGATGCTAACCTTATAATTTGTACAAAGATCACACACAAACGCCAAAAAGGGCTCCATGTGTCCTAATCCCAGACATGGCCTAAGAAAGGTAAAGTGGTTCACCCCCACCATGTTATTTTGACTTAAAAGGGTGTTCATGAGCTCCTGTCAGAGCAGTGGATCTTTATCATGAGTGATTAAACTGTTTCTGTTGAATGAGATCATCAACTCCACTTTCTTTCCAACAAAGACCCAGCTGTCACATGGACACACAATGTCCATATTTCATCTGCCAGGTCTGGAAACACTATTATCTTTACACTTTGGATGTCAGACAATGGCGCTGATAAGACTATTGTCAAAAACAGGTGTCTGCCATACACTGTTCAGTTAGGGAGATGTTTAATACTGGTCTACACACAGGCACACACACACACACACACACACACACACACACACACACGCACACGCACATAGATTCACTAACAAGGTGAAGACCCGCAATTTTTTACCATAAAAATAACTATTTTACCTGACCCCTAACCCTAAACTTAACTCTACGGACCAGACCAGAGTCTATCCACCCAGGGCCAGGTTGACGGGTCAACGTGCCTTAGAGAGCATCAGGACTAAGAAAACAATGAAGAGTTATCAGGAGTTCCTCCAGACTGGGATGGTACAGTCAGACAGGGAGAGAGGACATATAGAGCAGAGGGAAGGATGGAGGAGGAGAAGGAAGGATGGAGGAGGAGAGGGAAGCAGAGAGGAGGAGAGGGAAGCAGGGAGGAGAAGAGGGAAGGTTGGAGGAGGAGAGGAAAGCAAGGAGGAGAGGGAAGGATGGAGGAGGAGAGGAAAGCAGGGAGGAGAGGGAAGGATGGAGGAGGAGAGGAAAGCAGGGAGAGGGAAGCAGGGAGGAGGAGAGGGAAGGGTGAAGGAGGGTGGGTAGACAGAGCATAGTACTGGGCCTGAGTGCCAGAGTGGGTCACTAGGTTAGTAAGGGAAGAGCTAAGTCACTGTCTTAATGGGTTTTGTGTGTCTGTGCCGCATATCCCGCAGAGCAAGGGAGAATATGAACCAGTGGTGAACTCCCAGCATCACCTACTCTCCCTCCCATTGGC
>JACXGI010007631.1:11570-30255 GCA_016801175.1 Esox masquinongy
CATGGCAAATCTAAATGTGTGTGTGTGTGTGTGTGTGTGTGTGTGGGGGGGGGGGGGGCTGGGTAAGAGTGGGGTGTGTTGGCGTGTGTGGTTTGGGGGGTGTTTGTGTAGTGTGTGTGTACGTCGAGGTGTGTGTGTCTGTGTACTCTCCTCCCTCCCCTGTTCCTCTCTCTCTTCCCAAACCCCCTGTCCCCATCTCTATTTATGTGAGTGTTGTGCTTTGCTGTTCACAGTTATTGAAAGTACATGGCTGACTCAGGAACAAATCCCAGCACCTTTATGGCGGAGGGACTAAGGACAGATGAGTCCTCATTCAGGAGTATTAACTCATAGCAACATACGCACACACACATCCGCACTCTCGCCATGCGTGACAACTCCCCTACTGTCACTGTCTCTGACACCCATACCTTGCTTCTCACACACACCCACACCCACACACACACACACACACACACACGCGCGCGTGCGCACCATCACCTGCAGAATCCACTGAGCGGTTCTGTCAGTGTTTTAAATCAGAGATCTGTCCGTAAACATAAGCAATATGAAGCAGCGTGTCACTTTCATCTGTTACACCTAAAGACTCAGAACACGTGAGGCCCAGCCAAGTCAGTGGGCAAGCCTCTCAAAATGCCACGCTATGAAACCATAGAACTCATATCTGCTGGACAAGAAAAGATCCTTGTATTGACCAGGGAGGGTGGTTAGAAAGTGAAAGGTATAGATTGACCGAGAGTGAACGACAGATGGAAATAGACAGCGATACAGAATGAGTAGCACAGGTCAAAAGACAGATGTGGAGTGTGTGTGTGGGGGCGGGGGGTTATGGGGGGGGTGGTAGAAGGAGAGGGTAGGGTGGAGGGTGAGAGAGCTTGAGAAGATTTTGCTTTCACATCTCCTGACTGTCAGATATTAATTTACTGGGGAATATCCGTCATAGGCCCTGGTTAATAACACAGGCCACTCCTCAGTACACTGGGCTGGGCTGTGAATTAGCCCGCAGCCACACGCGCACACACACACGCGCACGCGCGCACACACACACACACACACACACACAAGCACGCAATGCCACCGTCTGACATGTCAACCAGAGCGATGGTGTCGGGGTAAACATGTTTCAGCAGGTGCCATCCACCATTCAGCCGGGGCTGCTTCCTAATCTATCGACGCTCGCTTTCTGTGTCAGTACGCATGAAACGTGCCAAACTCACATACAGCGCAGGGACACAGTAAAAAGGAAAGAACAGATAGAACGGGGAAGTTTGCCAGTCATCCTCCTGACAATGCTGGATCCATCAACTCTATCTCTTAGTCTCCCTCCCTCCCCTGTTCTCTTAGTCATGAACCATCCTCCGTTCTCTCCCTCTCATTTCATCTCCTTTATCCAATGTGTCACTGACTCATAATCTGTGCCGCTCTCCATAAGTGCAATCCCATCTCGTAGTGTACTGCTCTCGTTTCCTTGTGTCCCCTTTCAGTCTTTTAGTGTTCACTTCCTGTCTCCTAGTTTCCATTTCCCTTTCTCTCTATCCATTTCTCTCTGTCAAACTTCCTCTCCTCATCTCTCTCTCGCACTCGTCTTCGTCTCTCTGCTGTTCTTCTCTGTCACTGTGTCAGCTGAATTACCCAGCATCCTCCAGGAGCCTCTCTACCTGCCGCATCCACCGGTCACCCCACACAGCCGCAGCACGTTTCCTGCAGGTCACCGCACACAGACCCTCCCGCAGTACACACTTCACACGTGCACGCATGCAGGTGCGTGCGCACACACACTACACATCAACTACACAGAAAACTAGAATGTATGAACACACACACACACACACACACACACACACACACACACACACACACACACACACAGAAAGGTACAACTGTACAGTCTTTATAAATGCTGGCTACAGCAGAAAAAAAAGAGACATAGTATCTAAATTACAAAGCATGTTGTGTGAGATAAATTGTGTTCTGTGAGACAGGTAAATTGTGTTCTGTGAGACAGGTGCATCCTGTTCTGTAAGACAGGTACCACATGCTCTGTGAGACAGGTACATCATGGCCTGTGAGACATGTACAACATGGTCGGTGAGACAGGTATAACATGCTGTGAGACAGGTACACCATGTTGTGAGACAGGTATGTCATGCTGTGAGACAGGTACACCATGCTGTGAGACAGGTACAACATTGTCGGTGAGACAGGTACATCGTGCTGTGTGACAGGTACACCACGGTCGGTAAGACAGGTATGTTATGCTTTGAGACAGGTACACCATGCTGTGAGACAGGTACAACATGGTCAGTGAGACAGGTACATCATGCTGTGAGACAGGTACAACATGGTCAGTGAGACAGGTATGTCATGCTGTGAGACAGGTATGTCATGCTGTGAGACAGGTACACCATTCTGTGAGACAGGTACAACATGCTCAATGAGCCAGATAATCCATGATCTCTCTAAAACAGTGACATCATGCTCTCTCATACAGAAGCAAGACTATTCTCCCTCCCTATACCCCCCCCCACACACAAACACACACACACACACACACACACACACGCACACACGCACACACGCACACACACGCACACACACATTCACACCTGCCACAAACTGACCAAAAGGACAGTACCAGTTACTAAACCAACCGAGAGGGAAAGAAATTGGAGAGACAGAAAAAAAGAGGACATCGGTCCAGACAGTTACTTACAGCATTTGATAAAATGGTAATGGGACATGTTGTCCGTGTTGCAGTCAGTCAGTCAGTCGGAGAGAGAGACAGACACAGGTACTGTAGCTACAGGTTCCTTCCTCCCAGCTCAGTTAACAGTAGCGCTAGTAAACCACTACAATGCATTATTCATTTAGCTGCTATCCACGCCGCTCCTCTTTGCATAATTCACTATAAGACTCGTGTTGCAGTAGAACACACACACACAGACACAGACACCATCGCAGGGCTGCAGCGCTCGCAGCTCTCCCTGCCGTCAGCAAGATAACCGGCACACAACCTCTCCCCAACCATGACTGGCGCACGTGCACACCGCGCGTCACTGACTGGCAGCGTAGAGGACCCGCCTCCAGTGTAACACACCCCCCTGACGCAATGCTCCACACACTCAGAGATGCACACACATTCACGCTATGTGCCTGACACAAACGCGCATTCACGCTATGTGCCTGACACAAACGCGCATTCACGCTACACATCGATGTGTCTGTCACACACACAACTTCACGCTATATGTCGATGTGTCTGACACACACACACATTCACACTACATATTGATGTCTGACAAACACCTCCCTCTGCTACCCTTCAGCTGAAAGCAAAAAGGGGAATTATTAATTGGAGTGCCAGTTCACTATGGAAGATCATAGAGAGAGGATTGAAAAAGAGAGGAGAAAGAGGTAGATATGGGTAAAAATAAAGATGTAGTGGAAGAGATGGTAGACAGAGGTAAAATGGATAGAGATGGGTAGAGAGAGGTAGAGTTGTGTAGGGGCAGAGATGTGTAGACGTAGAGATGTGTAGAGGGAGAGATGTGTAGACGTAGAGATGTGTAGAGGGAGAGATGTGTAGACGTAGAGATGTGTAGAGGGAGAGATTTGGGGAGGTAGATATGTGTAGACTTAGAGATGTGTAGAGGTAGACATGTATTGGTAGAGATGTGTAGATGTACAGATGATGAGAGGTAGGTATTTGTGGAGGTAGATATGTGTAGAGGTAGAGATGTGTAAAGGTAGAGATTTGTGGAGGTAGAGATGTGTAAAGGTAGAGATTTGTGGAGGTAGATATGTGTAGAGGGAGAGATGTGTAGACGTAGAGATGTGTAGAGGGAGAGATTTGGGGAGGTAGATATGTGTAGACTTAGAGATGTGTAGAGGTAGACATGTATTGGTAGAGATGTGTAGATGTACAGATGATGAGAGGTAGGTATTTATGGAGGTAGATATGTGTAGAGGTAGAGATGTGTAAAGGTAGAGATTTGTGGAGGTAGATATGTGTAGATGTAGCCAGGTGTAATAGTAGAGATTTTTAGATGTAGAGATGTGTAGAGGTACAGTAGAGATGTGTGTAGGGGTAGAGATGTATAAGGGTAGAGATGATTAGAGGTAGAGATGTGTAGGGGTAGAGACGTGTAAAGGTAGAGATGTGCAGGGGTTTAGATGTATAAAGGTAGAGATGTGTAGAGGTAGGGATGTGCAGAGGTATTGGTGTGTAGAGGTATAGATGTGTAGAGGTACAGTAGAGATGTGTAAAGGTAGAGATTTGTGGAGGGAGGGATGTGTAAGGGTAGAAATGTGTAAAGGTAGAGATGTGTAGGGGTAGAGATGTGTAGAGGTAGAGATGTGCAGAAGTAGAGATGTGTAGAGGTAGGGGTAGAGATGATTAGAGCTAGAGATGTGTAGGGGTTTAGATGTGTAAAGGTAGAGATGTGTAGAGGTAGCGATGTGCAGAGGTAGAGTTGTGCAGAGGTAGAGATTTGTAGAGGTACAGTAGAGATGTGTAAAGGTAGAGATTTGTGGAGGGAGAGATGTGTAAGAGTAGAAATGTGTAAAGGTAGAGATCTGTAGGGGTAGAGATGTGCAGAGGTATAGATGTGTAAAGGTATAGATGTGTAGAGGTAGGGGTAGAGATGTGTAGGGATAGAGATGTGTAGAGGTAAAGATGTGTAAATGTAGAGATGTGTAGGGGTAGAGATGTGTAGAGTTAGAGATGTGCAGAGGTAGAGATGTGTAGGGGTAGAGAAGTGCAGAGATACAGAGGTGTAAAGGTAGACATGTGTAGAGGTATAGATGTGTAGAGTTAGGGGTAGAGATGTGTAAACGTAAAGATGTGTAGGGGTAGAGATGTGTAAAAGTACAGATGTGTAGAGGTAGAGATGTGTAGAGTCAGTGATGTGTAGAGGTAGAGATGTGTAGAGGCAGTGATGTGTAGAAAGTAAAGGACAGGAGATAAAAGGAGATAGAAGTAGATATCTGAGAGCAACACAAACACACACGTCCTCACTCACCATGCGTCATAACTCTCCTCATGTCACTGTCTCTGAAACCAACACCCTCCTTTTCACACACACATACATCCTCTCTTGAATGATGGAGAAACCAAGACTGGGAAGAAAATAAGATATACAGACACAGAACGATAGAGGGAGGTAGAGAGAGATTGAGAGAGAATAAGAAATATAGGGAGGTAGAGAGAGAAGGAACAAGAGAGACAGAGAGTAGAAATAATATTGGAAGGTGGAAAGAGAAGGAACGACAGAGGGAGGTAGAGAAGGAACAACAGAGGGAGGAAGAGAGAGAAAGAACGACAGGAGGTAGAGAGAGAAGGAACAACAGAGGGAGGTAGAGAGAGAAGGAACAACAAGAGGTAGAGAGAGAAGGAACAACAAAGGGAGGGAGAGAGAGAAGGAACGACAGAAGGAGGTAGAGAGAAGGAACAACAGATGGAGGTAGAGAGACAAGGAACAACAGAGGGAGGTAGAGAGAGAGCTAGAGGAACATTAAGCTGCTGCAGTGCGGCTCTGTTCTGTTCTGCTGTGCTCCTTTCTAGTCTGTTCTGCTCCGCTTTGCTCTGTTCCCCTGTCCACTCAGCTGTGCTCCGTTCTGCTTTGCTGTTCTGTTCTCTTTGTTCTGCCCTGGGACATTTAAAATGTTCACCAGTGGTTCTTTAACTGGCCACATGAGCTCCACATAACGTGGTAGCCATTTAAGGAGGCCATTTAAGGACAGGTCACACATCCTTACACGCACTCCATCACCTGTCAACCACATCTCACATAGCACCATCACACCCTGAATTTACACACATCATTAGTGTCTCTGTGTGTGTGTGTGTGTGTGTGTGTGTTGAGGCTGCTGGTATATCCTGAGAGGGATTGTGTTCTTCTACCAACCTGTCAACTTCTGCTTTTCCCACCTACATGAAACAGAGAGACAGAGAAAGTGATAGGGAGAGGTTGAGAGAGAGAGAGAGAGAGAGAGAGAGAGAGAGAGAGAGAGAGAGAGAGAGAGAGAGAGAGGCAAAGAGGAAATACCAGAGGCATGCTAGAGTAAACTCTGTCATATAGAATCAGGTCACAAACTCTCCTTCTCCTCCAACACAGGAGTGAAAAACAGCAGCGACAACAAACCTTCAACATCCAACACATCCCCCTAGAGAATAGTGCCTTTTAGCTCTTGTGTACTTGTGTGTGTAGTAACTGAATGATGAATATCAACAACAGCCAAGAAGAGGGAGAGTCAGACAGTGTGAAGGAAGAGAAGATTGAGCGGAAAAGGGGGAAAAGAGCTGAAGAGTCTGCCTGCCTCCCTACCTGTTTATATGTCTGACTGTCTGTTTGAATGTCTCTGTCTGTCTCAAGGCTGACATTGACCCTTGACACCGTCAGAAGGCAGTCCCGTAGAGGACAGATTAGTGTCTGTGTGTAGATGTCTGTCTGGGAAAGGGTTTGTACCTGTCAGTCAACACAGTGGCAAGGGGCCAATCACTCTACGAGCCACCAGGAGGATGTATACTAATGCACACTGTCACAATGCATCTTGGGGGACTTTTACTCAGTGGCAGCCAGCCAATAAGGGCTTTAGGGGCGGTTTATAAATTATTTTACACATTCTCAGTCGCCAGGACTGTTTTAGGGGAATTTGGAATTTGGAGAGGGAATCAATGAAAGACCACTGGACTGCAGGCTCGCTATAATGCAAGGTAAAACTTGACTAATTATTTTCTGTTTTGATAAATATACTGTATCTCGAAAAAAAATGTTGATTAGACAGATTTGTTTGAGGCATTACAGTCATAACGCAAGAATGGCACGCCCCTGTTTCCTGTTTCACCACCTGTTACGCCACAGCATATCATTTGGAGGTCAGTGGAAGTAGCTTAGCAAAGACCGTGACCTAAACAAGATGTCTGAAGTGTAACTAATTGTTTTCAAATGTGTAAGCACAGTTAGCTACATTAACTAATTTTAAGACTCGGCCACTGGCTTCCAAAACTATTATTAGAAATACTACAGTAACATATTACCATTGCGTCATTGCTAGCCATGCGTTTTTATAAAACTAAAATGACATTCTGTAGATGGCATCCAGTGGTTAATTAGCAATTCAACCACTTAACAATGTTGGGATTGATTGATTCGTTTCTTTTTAATTACCTTCATAGGTCTGTGGTTAATCCTGCTTAGGCGGTGAATGTCTGTCTTATATCTCCTAGTATGTTGTGTGATTCCGAAAGTCTAATTGGCTGGTTCTTGTTCTAGCTATCAATCCATATTTTCTGTCAAGCTAACGTGGTTGTTTTTGTACGTACAGTATAGTATGCAGTGCTATAGCTTTGCATTTCTTATTCCATTGTTGACGTCTATGTATGTTGTAAACTAGTCCCATGCTTTCCACCTGCCAGTATTATGTATTTTTGCCCTAAATGTTTGCACAGCAAAACATTCCCATACCTTGTATTTCTCTGAGCAATAATTGATTGCTTGAAGGGACTGAAATGTATGTCTGTTTATTTACAAATTCTGTCACCATTCAGCACCGACCACTACTACACAGCCAATCGGGAGCCACCACTACTTCTACCCATCAGCATGTCACCCGATTCTTCAAGTCAGGTGCAAGAGGGACGTTTTACATTTCAGCGGGGCAAAAATGGACATAATCCATAAAAATAAAATGCCTTGCACTGTTCTCTTGAAAATATGTATTTTCTCATTTGCGCTATGCTGACTCTTAAAAACTATCTGAGGACGAGACTGATTTGATGAGAAAATGATTTGGGTAAAACATTGCATAATCTTCTAATGATGGGGAAGAGAAAAAATGTTTTGGGTTGGCTCTGAATGCCAGGGGATACAAGGGATGTTTCTGACGATCACGATGTTTCTGACCAAAAGAAGCAGTATCACAACCTCATTGTGATAGGTCGACCAGCTGCTGGGCAAGAGTGTTATACGTCCAGTCATTTACCAATTGGATTCAAATTTCCTTTCTTTGCGTTTCCACATTTCAAACATCTAGACCCCAAAATATAACGAAATTCAAAATTATAAATTTTGTTTGTAAAATAAATGTTGTTTGTTCTTCACTATAAAAGTAGGCCTAATAATAAACACAAAAACTGAGGGGCAGGGCCACAAGGTTATGCCTCCCACCCATGTGATTGAAAGAAAAGCTCCGCCTCTGGTCTACAACAGACCAATCTGAAGCTCTATTTCTATGATATTAAAAAACAACTTTAAGTTAAACCTAAAGAGTTTGTCGGTCATACACTTACATGTCGTATAACAGAGTACATACTATGCATAACCAAATGTCATCTATGTCTGCACACCAGTGTCTTACCATGACAGCACATACAGTGTATCATTTGAAGTATACAGTCACCTATTTTAATTATTATTGTTGCTTGAAATAACACCTTCCATCTACAGTACCACCGTCAACCTAATCTAGAGCAGATTTACACGGCAGCACAATGAGTGTTTATGTGTAGACTGCCTCTAGGGTTAACTCTGCCATCACCACACCGGAGAGGTTTGGCACTGTGCACGTGCATGTGTGCGTGTGCGTGTGTTCGTATCAGTCTGTGTGTTTTTAAAGGTCACATTGCGATCAGTTTTGGCTAAGTCACATTGTTTCACACCAGGCGAAGCTCGCTTTTGAATGTCTAAACTTGTTACCGTGGTGACACTGTTTATTCACATTTTAATCTACACACATACACACACTCCCAACACAGACATGCCAAAAGACACACACACACACACACACACACAGTTACTGTGAGGTGCGGGCAGTAAACTGTGAAAGTGTTTTCAAACAGGTCAATAGAAACAGTAAAAAAACTACTGGTACAAACCATTCTACTGGCCACCAGATGCTGTTCACACCCATCACAGTTTACCACGCTAACGCCTAATTACATACAGACATGGCTTGATATCTCTGCAGCAGTAGCAGCAGTAACGGACAGCAGTAACAGAGTTTGAAATCACCGCAGTGAGACACATTTAAACAGTCTGACACCTTATAAAATGAGGTCTCAGTGTAAGGCACTTAGCTCGCTGACTAATCTACTACATTTGTGTTGCTATACAGTCATGGCCTGACATTACAGTAAGTCTCTGCCTAATGGAGTCCCCATCTTCTAGACTGTAATTAGGTCAAATACTGACAGGGAGAACTACCGCGCTGTATCAACCAGCTAGAATCACGTCCCACATCTGGCTAAAAATACTACATGAAAACAAACAAATATCAACCGAAATGGGATCGGTGTGTGTGTGTGTGTGTGTGTGTGTGTGTGTGTGTGTGTATGTGCACGCATGTGTACCTCAAGTGTACAACAAGTGCCAGAAGACTCTGCTGATGCTTGTCACATTTGTCACTGTGACCCAGTGTTTCAGTGTTTATTTTATAGGATGCTATTTCATAAGCCCTTAGATGTAAAAACAATTAATAAAACCAGAGTCCTTATTTAGGTCAGTGAATCGTCAATTCTATTAACTCATTTTCTACACATTCAACCCTATCGGATGAGGAATATCTAAATAAGTAAATGTTGAGACAACTCTATCCTGACTGAAACAGTATGTCATTTTAACTAACTAATACAGATGGATGTTTCTAAGACTTGTGTTCTCATCCTGATAAACCGGTGTTCGCAGTTAACCTTTTTTTCTCTTGGCCCAGGGTACATTGGGCTACATTAATTAACCATTGAAGGGGACCTCTGTGGATCAATTATTCATATGGTGTGATATGTTTACACAAATAAATATTTATTCATTTTACAAACAAAATTTATAATTTTGAATTTCATTAGTATATTTTAGGGTCTAGATGTTTGAAATGTGGAAATGCAAAGAAAGGAAATGGCAAAAGCTCTATTTACATTAAATGAATAATCGTCACTCCATACACGGATGCTTCGTAAAAAATAATTATTCAAAGAGAATATGTATCCACCTCTTGGTTAATACATGTGTGAAGAGGGCTGGTTATGTGAAATGTATGGTCTAATAGGATGTTTAAGCATGATGTGTAAACTCAGGACTGATATTCCTGGGCTGAGAGAAGGGAGAGTATGCTCTTGGATTGGTTTACAGCACTGAACAGAAACAGACAGCTGACAGATAGCAGAATCAGACGGCTGAATCAGACAGCGGAATCAGAAAGTGGTAACTGATGGCAGAAACTGAGGGCAGAATCAAACGGCGGAACCAGACAGCTCCCTCGATTTGCACTCCTATGATATTGTCAAGAACCACGCCAACAAGTCTCCAACCCTTTCTGACAAGAGACAGAGCCAAGGTTGTCTAACACACACTGATATACACACGAACACGCAACACGCAACACACACAATCAATCAATCAATCAATCAAATATATTTATTAAGCCCTTTTTACATCAGCAGTTGTCACAAATTGCTTTTACAAAACACTCACCCTGAAACCCCAAGGAGCAAGCAACAACAGTTTTGACACACAGTGGCTAGGAAAAACTCCCTAGAAGGGGCCGAAATTTAGGAAGAAACCTAGAGAGGAACCAGGCTCTGATGAGTGGCAAGTCCTCTTGTGGCTGTGCCGGGTGAACATTTTAAGAGTACAAACTGTAGTAATTAATTAATAAATACACACACACACACACACACACACACACACACACACACACACACACACACACACAGATACCTGGTGTAAATCCACAGATCTCCTCTGTATATGTGTGTGTGTGTGTGTAATCTGTTTTAATCTCAGTATCACCCTGAATTACAACCTATAATCCCAGGATCCTCCCCTCTAAAAGAGCAACTCAGGCCTGGGATCCACTGATCTGGACTCATTCATAACAGAGCTAGAAATAATTCTCTGTAATTGCTTCCCCTAATGGTGATATTGACCCAGTTCTGACAGGGTGTCATTACTCTACAGTCAACATCTACAGTGAAGGAATGTACCCAGTATATCATCCCTGGTCTCGCGTTAGTATGTTCTTGCTGATACTAGGCCTGTGAACTCTCCCTTCTAATGTCAGCATAGACGGCCGGGAGAGGCCAGTTAGCCACACTTCTGCCAGGGGCAGAGACATGGAGGTTTGGGGAGACCGCCTAGTGTGAGGATTAGAAATCGTATTATTACATTGAATTATTATTAATTTGTTTGGGATTTTCTGCTGAATTTAAGCAATGAGGCACAAAGGGGTGCAGTGTGTGGCCAATATAACACAGCCAACACCTGTTGTTACACGCGGCACAACTTCAGCCCTAAGCCCAGGTATATTGATAATATAGTAATTAAAGACAGCCTGTTACACCACTAGAACACCCCAGGCCATTAGGTTACAAATCTGGTCTGACAGAGAAGTGATCTAAAACCCCAAACTACGGAACATGGGATAATCTGAACCGGAATGTGCCACAATGACCATCAATTTAAAATGCTACGTTCAGTCACTGTGAAAAACTATCCCACTTCGGGTTGCGCATTTCCAGGAACTTCCAGAAATATTCTGTTTTCCAAAATCCCAGGCAGAGGATTCTCAGAATCAGAAGTGTGTCGAATAATCTGGGAATTATAAAATGTTAATGGTGCTACTGACAGGAAATAGCAAAGGAAGCCAAAAAGTTCACAAACTTTCCCAAAGTGTATTGCTGACTTCAAACCCCAAACCTTAGTAGCCCCACTAAAAAAGATCAAGTCAAAAGTTTGTTAATGATCAGGATGTTATCCTCCATGGCAAAGCAGTAGCAGAAACAGAACATCTGGATTGTCGCACACAGAGGGGATTGCGTCAGTACAACCAATGACAGAGAGGAGGATGAATCAGCTCATTAACACAGATGGCTGAAGAGGAAAGGAAGAGACGGCATGGAAGGCGTGAGAGAAGATCGAGATATAAAGATCGAGTGAGACATTGTAAAGATAAAGAGAAGAGGGACAAAGAGAGAGGAGAGAGAAGGGCACAGAGAGAGGAGGGCAGAGAGGAGCATGAGTAACACGAAAGAGGGAAGGGATAGAAGAGTGAGGAGAGAAAGAGGGGAGAGGAGGATGGATGAGGGAGAAAGGAAAGTATCTGATTCTCTTTTGCTGTTTCTAAGGGTAGAAACAGCAAGAGTCAGAGAGAAAGAAAGCAAGAGGAGAGAACAACTTTAGAGCAGCACCCGCTAGTTATGGTACTCCCTCTTTCGCTCTTCTCTCCTTCATTATCCCTTCTTCCAGCAGTTCCAAAATGGATACACTCTTTCTGAACCCTGTCTACCCTGAACTCACTCTCCATATTCTTTTTTCACACTTCTCTTCCTCCCCTCCTCGCTCCTGTCTGTTTTCACTCTCTCTTCATTCCTCCTTGCAGACTCCTTTCTCTCCTCTTTTTCCTCTCCCGTTTCTTTCTCTCTGTCTCTCAACAGCCAGCAAGTACAATGGACAGTAAATAATCAAGACAATCAATAACCCGGCATACAAAGAACCAAAGGCAACCCCACCAGCCCCTGACAAAGTCGCACAATGCAGCATTCAGAGAGGACCAGCTCCTTCACTTACCTCGTCCTGCCCCAGCCCGTCCACAACTGACAACCATGACCGCCGCTGCTGCCAACTGACGCTTACACACACACAGACACAGACACACATAAGCACACACACACAGACACACACACACACACACACACAGACACACACACATAGACACACACACACACACACATAGACACACACACACACACAGACACAGACACACACATAGACATAGACACACACACACAGAACACTCAAATACTGACTCGCAAGAAAGCCATAACACAAACCCACTTTTGCCTGCTCACACTGGCAGCAACCAACCCACTGAGTCACAGGCAGGCTGGGATGATTCAGACAGGCAGATGATGCTGGGTAGATTGTGAAGCCACTCTGTCAGCTGTTCCTGTCAAAGTCATAACATTCCCCAAACGTCCCCCACTGCAGAACCCCGCTCATTCAGCTGTCAAATCGGGGCCGAGTGAGAGAGAAAAGCAGAGGAGCGAGAGGGAAAGAGAGAGGGGGAGAGAGAATAATACAAGCGATGGAGAGAGGGAGGGAGATCAGGAGAGAGAGCGAGGGAGAGAGTGGGGGATAGAGAGAGCAGGGGGAGACCACGGAAGAGGACTGTTCAGCCCACTGATCTGTGATAGGATCTGTGGGATTCTAAAGGACTCTAGCCTAATACCAGGACTGTGTCCAACTTGTCCTGAGACGCAGCCAGACCTACATATCATTCCAGAGCATTACAGGAACCCAAACATTCAGCTTTCCTCTGCTCAACACCAGTACACATAAACACACACACAGATATACACACATATAGCGTGTGTGTGTGTGCGTGTTTGTGTGCATTTGCGTATGTGTGTGTTTGTGTGTGTTTGCATATGTGTGTGTGTGTGTGTGTGTGTGTGTGTGTGTGTGTGTGTGTGTGTGTATGTGTATGTGTGTGTGAACCACAACCATACTAACCAGATGCCACCAGCAGGTAGGACACAGCAAACACATACACACACACACACACACACACATACATACATACATACATTCACACACACATAAACACATACACACAGATACACAGTGGTTCCAGAATAACTTGGTACCTGAATGTCAGCAAAACAAAGGAGATGACTGTTGGATTCAGGAAGTGGAGCAGGGAACAGATCCCTAGTCCACATCAACAGGGCAGCATCAAAGACAGTCAGCAGAGACAGTCAGCAGAGACAGTCAATAGAGACAGTCAACAGAGACAGTCAACAGAGGCAGTCAGCAGAGGCAGTCAGCAGAGACAGCCAACAGAGAGAGTCAACAGAGACAGCCAACAGAGACAGCCAACAGAGAGAGTCAACTGAGACAGTCAGCGGAGAGAGTCAACGGAGAGAGTCAGCGGAGACAGTCAGCGGAGACAGTGAGCGGAGACAGTCAGCGGAGACAGCCAACGGAGACAGTCAACGGAGACAGTCAGCAGAGAGAGTCAACAGAGACAGTCAACAGAGACAGTCAGCGGAGACAGTCAACGGAGACAGTCAACGGAGACAGCCAACAGAGACAACCAACAGAGACAAACAACAGAGACAACCAACAGAGAAAGCCAACAGAGACAGTCAGCAGAGACAGTCAGTAGTGCTCCTCATCCTCCACACAACACAGGACGTGGACCGCCAACGACACCAGGGCTGCCATGAGGACTGAAGAGATGTGGGTCGCCAACCGGGCTCCTCGGACCACCCCCACCTGTTTTGGGCCCTTCAGCGGGTGGCGAAGATGTCCATCCCGATCACTGGAGCCCCCACCCATTCAGGACCCCAACAGACTTTTCATTATCCTACCGACAGTCAGGTGGGGACTCCATCTAAGAATATGCTGTCACGCTGAGAGGCTCTGATACATATTCCATCAGTCTGTCGAACCCTTGACCTGTCTGACCACCAGCAGTGACCCCACTGAACCGAGATTAAAGCTTAAATTATTAGCTGCTCCTCAGATCCTTGTGGAAATCCAATAGAGCTGTTCTTCGTCATCAGTTTGCGGGGAGAGTTACTGAACTCAGGCTGCAAGGAGAGAATAAACCTGTCATACACTACTTCATCAGGGGCCAATGTGAGAGCCCAGACATGGAACTCACTGTCAGCCCTCTGCTCACTGAGTTAGACATGCTTTATTCCCTCACTGAGTTAGACATGCTTTATTCCCTCACTGAGTTAGACATGCTTTATTCCCTCACTGAGTTAGACATGCTTTATTCCCTCACTGAGTTAGATATGCTTTATTCCCTCACTGAGTTAGGCATGCTGCATTCCCTCACTGAGTTAGACATGCTTTATTCCCACACTGAGTTCGACATGCTTTATTCCCTCACTGAGTTAGACATGCTTTATTCCCTCACTGAGTTAGATATGCTTTTTTCCCTCACTGAGTTAGACATGCTTTATTCCCCCACTGAGTTAGACATGCTTTATTCCCTCACTGAGTTAGACATGCTTTATTCCCTCACTGAGTTAGATATGCTTTATTCCCCCACTGAGTTAGACATGCTTTATCCCCTCACTGAGTTAGACATGCTTTATTCCCTCAAAGATGACCTTTCTCTTTCATCTCTTCATGAATTCAATTACATAAGCCGGCCAGAGAGTCATTCAAAATGGATTGGTCAAACGGGACTCATTTCAGAACCGCTTTCTACTGGGCGTTCACGTGAGCCTGACTGCAGACCATCCGCGTGAACTGAACGCACAGTCAACCTACCCATACAGATTGCACCCTGGCTTCTATAACTTCAATTTAAATGGCCAGAAAATGGCCCTCTGTATATTCATGCAGGCGCATTAATATCAGATGAACGCCGCCTAAGGGGGCCTGATCTGGATGGATATGTGTGCATGGTTCTCTCTGAACATCTTCACCATCAACGCCACAGCTGGCTGCTACCAGAACATTCTGTAATAACGTGCCGTTATGCTCCACAATAAGTTTTTCAGAATGTTCTCCAAAAACATTAACTCAAAAAAAAAAAACATCAGAACCCTTGAAGGTGACGGCAAATCTTTACAGCGTGGCATTTGATGGATCACCCTTGAAGTTGAGTTTTTTTTTTTTGTTTTTACGCACGGAGAATATAAAATAACAACCACAGCAGAGTCTGGATTATTCTAGTCCGAGACAAGGGTTAATATGGCTGTACAGTTCTGTTTCCCCATCCAGCACGCTGACAAGATGAAACAGCACAGACTGAGCATTTAGATTGGTTTAACCGTGACCTCTAACCCCTAACCTACAGCAGTAATCGTCTGTCTCTCTGAGTCGAGTTAGGTCAGACTAGTCATCAATCAGATGGAGTGGGGGGGGTTCAGCAACGACATTAAACGTAACTCTTGCTGAGGTGTTAATGTTGTTGCTATTGAACACTAGCGGGTTGAGTACCTCAAAGCACCAGTTAACCAGCTTCATTTATCTGCTGTAATTCAGAAGCCAGTTTACTGCCAACAGTCCCCCATGTACTCAACAGTGACCGGTTTGTCTGAGGTAATAGTGAGATGATACTCACACGTGACACGCACAAACACACAGACAGACACAAACGCACACAGACACGAACACACAAATGCACACACACAAATACACAGATTGGGGACATTACAACACTGCATGTTTATTTGCAGATAATAACTGCAACGACCTTGAGAGACTTAAAACATCTCATGATTAATCAAAAAGCCATTACGTGAGGAGAAAAGAGAATCCGTTTTTCCACACATTCATCATGCTTATTACACACACACACACACACACACACACACACACACACACACACACACACACACACACACACACACACACACACACACACACACACACAAACACACAGCTCAGACCAATACAACACTAATACATACACCTGCTCTCGCCTACTGCCCTCTTTAACCAGGAGTGTTCTCTAGAAGACTCCCAGGCACTCGCGACAAGAGAAGAAAAATAAAAACAGCTCAATTCGTCCTACATGATCTGAGAAAGACAGGAATGTTTACATTGAAAAGCGAGGAAAAGAAACCAAGAGACCTACCGGAGGAGCCTGTCCACAGGAACGAGGGATGAAGGAAGGAGAGGAAACGTGTCTCTCCGCCAAACCAAAGAAACGCCCGCCTCCCACACTCCTCCACCAAATCAATTTCACACTCTTTCACCTCCCCGCCACTGTGATGTCATTCATTCATCCGTTTCCCCGTTGCTATGGCAATTCTACCGCTTGTAGCGTTGGTTCTTTTCGTCTGTCTTCCCACTCCCCTTTTTTTACTCCGCCCCCTCTCTCCGACCCGCACAAACCCATTCTGTGGGGTACAGAAACGAAGCCCGACTCCTCCCCCCTCGTACTTCCCGTCCTGTCTTACAGCAAGGGAACATGGTTTGGGGGGATGGGAGGGGTCACCACAGGCAAAGGACATTCAACTTCACCCGAGGCTCATCTAACTGCGCCAACGGACCTCTGGATTATCATAAACAGACTCTATGGTAGACACCAACAAAGAAACACAAATTAGCGTAATAACTTGTCCCCTGCATATATTTTTCCACCTCACACACACACAGACACACACAGACACACACAGACACACGCACACACACGCGCACACACACACACACACCACAACCCTTCCTGACCCAGCACAGCGCTGTCTGATCTCATTTGACCCCTGGGTCAGTCCAGCCGAGGAACTAATTGTGACCCCTCCCATTTTTTCCCACCTCCCGGAGTTAACCCTCTTTTGGACCATAGGGACAGTTGACCCTCCTTATTTAGACACATATAAGCTCACATAAACACACACACCGGCCCCACACACACAAAAGACACACACAAATGCTAGCTCCCCGTCTGGGAGTCCTGGGACTGTGAATGAACTTCTTCACGGTGTGAATGGGAGTCAATTGGACACTAGTTCAAAACCCCAATATTAACATGGGTAATGACTGGAGGAATAAGCAAAACATTTGAAATATTTTCAGAGATCTGAAATGTAACATGTTCTCTGGAAATGCTTTTCTACAAAATTTATCATCTTATGTTCCAACTCCTTTGACTGATGCCAGGAATATGTCTTCTAACGCTTCCCCATGGGAATATTGGCCCGATCCCAAATCAAGCACACCCTATACACACCCTGTGCACTTATGGTGATCTGAGAGGGTTTAGTTGGCTGCTAAGAGCTCCACCTGGTCCTTGGGAAGTTGTAACATCTACCACATTATTTATCCAAATCAAAAATGTCAAGGGCACAGTATGCAGGGTTTAGGGGTTGACTTGTGATCGGACCATTAAGCTGTTTTAACCTTGTTGTTGTTGATCTTTTAATTCCATCGTAGACCTCTTGCTTTGCTTCTTTGGCTAAACTTCCACCCGTGGTCCAGTCATTACAGTAACTGCATGAAGTGGACTTGCCCACATGCTGTGATGTTACGTGTCACTGCAAGAGCAATGCATTTCGGTCGTCGCAACATCTGCAAGGCGGCCTGTAACATTGTGTTTCCATAGGGGCTACCTTTTGTTCCAAATGGGCGGAGCGACTTTTGACGTGGACAGATTGCTTATTTTGTTTCATTCACACCGAAAGTGTAGACATATCAGAAATCTGTTCGTAGTATCAGCATGTTACTCCGCCACGCAACTTTGAGTTATGTGTGGATCAGCTGTGCAAGGCAGCTGACGGAAGGCTAATGTTACCACACTGACTCACAGCGACAGATAGCTTTCTCTTGAAAACCCAAGAGTAGCTAGCTAATCAGCTCGGCTGAAACCTTGTTTAGAAAGAAGAGCACTATTTTAGTAGTATTATTTAGGCATAATCTCTTTTCACATTAGGTATACTTGTCTGGCTATCAAGCAACAGTAGCTATGTATACTGCCACTGGACAACTTTAAGCTAGCTTTTCCCTACACTGTAAAACTTTGGAAGCTAATCACACAATAATGCACAAAAACCCTTAACTAGATGTGAAATGGAGAGAGTAACACAACAATTATTGGAAGATCAAGGGCTGGTTTCACAGATAAAGGAAAAGCCCAGTCTGGGACTAAAAAATAAAGCAAAATGGAAATCTCCATTGAACTTGATTTTTTCGTCGAGGGCTACAGACCTAATTGTTTTAGTTTGCAT
>JACXGI010007632.1:0-36583 GCA_016801175.1 Esox masquinongy
CAAAGCTACCAGTACCTGGTTTAAGGACCATGGTATCCCTGTTCTTAATTGGCCAGCAAACTCGCCTGACCTTAACCCTATAGAAAATCTATGGGGTATTGTGAAGAGGAAGATGCGATACGCCAGACCCAACAATGCAGAAGAGCTGAAGGCCACTATCAGAGCAACCTGGGCTCTCATAACACCTGAGCAGTGCCATTGACTGATCGAGTCCATGCCACGCCGCATTGCTGCAGTAATTCAGGCAAAAGGAGCCCCAACTAAGTATTGAGTGCTGTACATGCTCATACTTTTCATGTTCATACTTTTCAGTTGGCCAACAATTCTAAAAATCCTTTTTTTGTATTGGTCTTAAGTAATATTCTAATTTTCAGAGATGCTGAATTTGGGATTTTCATTAGTTGTCAGTTTTAATCATCACAATTAAATGAAATAAACATTTGAAATATATCAGTCTGTGTGTAATGAATGGATATAATATCACAAGTTTCACTTTTTGAATGGAATTACTGAAATAAATCAACTTTTTGATGATATTCTAATTATATGACCAGCACCTGTAGAGTACCAAAACTGCTAAACCAACAATATTTTGCATTATCATGTGTGCTTACATATTTGTCCAATCACTGCACCATTTATGGTTAAATCAAGCGACAGAGCAACCACTGCTTTCGCTTGTCAGTGCGTTGTTGCGCATACTCCTATTCAAACCATTTTATTTGCAGCAGTATACTAATTTAAAACAACAAGAAAATCCTAATTTGCCTGCACAGAGCCAATTCTACAGAGGTGAATATTTAACCCAAGCCTACTGTAACTTGCCTTTCCCCTATACATCCTTGCCCTGAATCAGACTGAGTTGCATAGATCAGGCTGTTCCTCCATTCTGGATGACTGGGGAAGGCCAAGTGGCAAAAGGTGTTGTGCTCAGATGAGACCAAAATTGCACTTTCTGGCATGAACGCAAAACAGTACGTCTGAAGAAAACCCAATAGATATTGTGGGTTAATGTGTGTAAATAAAGGCGGAAACCTTTTGAAAGGGGGTTGTGACTCTATACCCACTGTACGTGTAAAAATGACCATCCTACCGCTACTATCTTCAGTACTCATCACTGTGACCTTTAGACTGGTTATTAACCTTGAATCCAGTTGTTGGTGATACTTCAGCTGTTTGTAAATATGTTCTTTGTTAATGTTTACGCTATTTGTGAGTAGCCTATAGAATATAATAGCCAGTGCCACACTGCATTTCACTGGGCTTAGCAGACTGTATCATTAACCCTTATGTTATGTTAGGGTCAAATTGACCCATTTGAAGACTTTGATTTGTCTGAAATACCATCTAGGTTTTTTTGATCTGCATGAAACCTGATGATATCCTCAACATTGTGCCTATGAACATATGAAATTGAAGGTGACCAAATTGAGCAGTTTCAAGGGCCTCTAAAAAAATAGTTAGATTCATAATGTTAGGGTCAAAATGACCCGGTGGTTGGAGAATAGATAAATATGCTTGCTGAAAATTCTGCTGAATGCTGATATAAAATGGAAACTGTCTCACTACACTTAAACACACACACACACACATACATACACACACAGTGTTTCAGTACTTCTTTACCAGGTCATATGAGGTGAAGAACTGTCACATGTTAGAGACATTTCATCCACTGAGAACCTTTGTAATGTCTAACATCACACACTAAAAGTTAAATCACCTTCACCTGTCACAAACACAAGCTATTATTATATTTGTTATTATTGGAATTGAACTTCTCTCACGGGAAAGGCTTTGTTGTGTAGTGTGTGGGAGGGGCCAGGAGGTTCTGTTCATAATTATCCAGATGTGATATTACTTATAGGGCTTGATAAAAGGTCCCTGTCGATATTTAACTTTGCAGACTACAAGTCCAAAAATGGATCAGCGGCTTGCTTGTGGGATACAAAGACAGGACAAGATGTATTCCTTGCAACCATGTCACTTGAGCGATTTCATATTTTCTCCAGAGTAGTTTGCTCCGATAACTGCGACACAAGACTAACACGTGGTGTGAGAGAAAAACTTGCTGCCATTCGAGATGTGTGGGACAGGTGGGTGGAGCACTTGCCATTTCTCTACAATCCTTGACCTGAAATCACTCTGGCCGAATGGCTAGACCCTTTCAGGGGTCGTTGTCCTTTTTGACAATGTATGCCTAATAAGCCTTCTAAATAAGGAATAAATATATGGGTGGCACATGATGTAAAACCAGTTATGCTTGGAATATGCAGGTCTACACTGGAAAGTTGGTGGTGTTAGCCCTGAGAAGAAAATTTCAGTGGAAATGTTATTTCAGGTAGTTGGTCTATATATATTGCCTTTTTGGTAAAATTAGTGTTTACTATAAGGCTAGCTACCATGCTTGCTTTCTGGGAAAGAGAAAAAAAGACCAATTTCATATCTGATGATGTATGGTCTTTTGCACAAGTCGAATTTTGTGATTTGCAACTTGTCTACATCATTTTCCATACATTGTTGATTTGGACACATGATAGAAAATTAACTAGTCACAAATTGATATTACCATTGAATAATCATAGCTAGCTTAGCTAACGAGCTGCCTAATATTACGTCAGCGTTCGCTTAGGAAGCAACATTTACTAATATTAGCTAGATATCATTATTATGAGAGAATAGAAGAGCACGATTACCAAATAGTTGAGATTACTCAAATCCTGTAGCTAGTTATCAAGGGCAACTCAGCGACAATTAGGGTTTGTAGATGTTAGATTTGTCTTTACATTTTTGGATTACTTAATTTCAACATTGGCCTTACTACTAATTACTGACATAAGGCAAAATAAACTGCCTTCCATGTTTTTGGTTTTGATCAGTCTGCTCGGAGTTGGCTTATTTGAACTTTTACGTCAAGCACTACTTCAGTGAATGATTAGCCAGTTGGGGACAGATTAAAATACCAATTAATGGTACTGTCAATGGATTACAATAACAGCATTGGTACCATAAATCTGTTTTAAAATTTACTTAAAGGCCTGTAAGTTAATGCCGCATAGAAAAGCAGATACAATTTATGTTTTTCAAATTAACTTTCATAAGGCTGAAAAAAAGCATCCTACATCCTCTGAACTGACAGTTTAAGCTTATTAAGACATGGCAACTCCCTGCCTTGTTCAGAAATAGTGCCACTCTATTAACTTTGGGAAAGAACGGGAATCATATTCATGTATGCATTATAACACCTTTTCAGAGCTATTGAGTGCAAGTGAAACCACACATTATTATCCCTTACAACCCGACCATAGGCTCTCTTCTATGCTAAGTTTCATACAGCTGTAGATCTGTGTTTGCCGCAGCTGACCAGAGCTCATAATAGGGTCTCTGGAGAGGATGAACCACGAAGAGATAGTCCTATGTGGGATAATTTATTCATCATACTAATCCAGACATACAATCCAGGCTGCCTGAGTTTAGAGAGTTGCATAAGTGAGGATCTATTGTGAGTCACAACAATGAAGAGGAAGGCAGATCAACAACAGAGAGGTAAGCCCTTAATGTTATATATTCAGGACTTGTAACTTGACTTGGACTTTAGCATTGGTGACTCAGACTTTGACATACCAACCCAGTCATTTGTGTCAAAGAGTTGAACTCATTCAATGACTATGATAGGCTATGATAAGGAGATAATTTTAGCAGCTCAGAACAATTTTGTTTAGTAGTGGGAATTTTGCACCACACACACCCCACATCATCTGGTGAGCTGCTGGGGAGGTTTGGCAGACAGAGTGGCTGAGAGGCAGGCAGTTTCTTCCGCATAGCTTCTCCAGACACCAGTCTGTGATAGTTCCCATTTGCATGGTTAAAAAACACAAGCTGATGTAATTAAATCCAGTAGCATTGATATGAGTTCAATAGTACAAACCCAGTCTACCGGTTTGCCTCTCCCAATGGAAAAGCATTCAGTCTTTGATTTTGTTACCTCAATCAAATATCTAACTTTTCTCATTGCATCCCATTGCCAAGTTCTGCTGACAAGTTTCTCCTTGGTCAGTGCAAATAGCTTGATTTCAGCACTTAATGTTCTACATATATGATACTTCATCATTGCTATACAGGCCATGATGCTAAAATAAGTGCCAAGGCATCTTTACTGGCCAGAAAGAGTCATGACATTCGTTTAACCTTCCACCCTAGACAGGGCAATGTTCACATTTAATGCACTGGGGTATACTGGAATCTCCTTAGATCAGAGGAAAGATTCCCTCCTACTGACCCTCTAAAAGGACTTCCAGTAGTTTCTTGTCTTCCATTCTTGGTCCAACACTGCTTAGCTTCATAGGTAAGCCGGCGATGGGCTGCAGGATTGATGGTGTATATTAATAATACATCCATTAGACATCAAACAGCATTCCTTATTATGGTATTATGAAAAGTCTGAACCACAGTATTAATGTGAAAGTTCCACAGCAACGCAGAACTTCTGACCCAGCAAGACCCTTGCTTGACGTCTGAGCAACAAGCAATCAGACGCAACCTTGAGCAGCTGTAATGCCTATTTCCTGTCTCTTTTTCCCCTTTAAAGCAGATATGCTTCACAGTTGGAGGAGGGCTTCCTACCTTGAGGATCAATACAAGTCATATGGAGCTGTGTTGGCTAAAAGAGTCAAAAAAGGATGGGAAGAAGAGGACCCATGCTCTACCAGTGCCAGTTCTCTACTATATTTCAGTAAGATTATGAGTCAATGTGATAGAAAGAGCATAGATATTTTGGTTTGGTTCATAAAATACCTGTGACCGTTATTTTCATTAATATCAGGAGACCGCAATGTTTTTCTTTGTGCTTATTGTACTTATTGAAAAGAAAAAAGAATATACACAACAAAGTAGATTGATTCCTTACAACTGTGGCATCGCTGCCTTTATTTCATTCACCAATCCCGTTTTGTTTCACATGCTGCTACCAACCCCAACAGTTCACAACAAATATATTCATGGACTTTCTATTGCTCATTCACGTCAAAAAATGCAACAGCCCATATTTAGGAATCTTAACTGATGCATTAATACAAAAGTGTACTTCTGCCATACCAGTGTTTCTGAATGTCAAAAGGCCAAACCATGTTTTCAAAATAACGCTGATATATATCCGGTTCCATTTCCCCCACTGATCACTACTGGCCCATGACTCACCCACAATTTTTCACTGACGTCTACAGCGGATTCAACTCTGCCCACAGAGTTGAATCCACAGGGTACATTTTACATAGTAAATTGTATAATTGAGGGTCATAACCCCTTGGTCATAAACCATTAAATCATCCACATCACAATTTATTATAAACAAAAATAGAAACGCAACATGCAACAATTTCTAAGATGTTACTGAGTCACACTGCCATCTGCCAGGTATAGATGAAACCGTGATTCCATGAAGAGCAAACTTCTTCGGTGTGCCAGTGGCCATTGAACTGCAGTTAGATGAAGACATTGATGAGGACAATGAGCATGCATATGAGCTCCGCTGATAAGAAATCAGAGTTCGGACAGAAAAACTTCAGTTGGTCATAATGCCAAATTCTCGAGGTGGCTTATTATAAAAGTAAATACTCTGATAAAAAGCTCTGGTGGACATTCTCGCAGTCAACAAGTCAACTGCATGTTTCATCAACACTTTAGAAATCGTGGCATTATGTTTCTCTGAACAAACTGTAAATTATAGACCTTCCATTGTGTCCAGTACATGCTTTTTGGATGCACCACCTGCCATGTGGACGGATTATCTGGATTAAATGCTTACTAAAAACACAAAATTTGAGAAATAAGCCTTCATGCAATTGAAAAATGTCTGGGATGTTTTATTTCAGCTCATGAAACATGGGGACTTAACATATTGTGTTTATGTGCTCAGTGTTGAACAGCTGATTGGTCATGAAATAGTAACACAGATTTAAGCTGTATTCATTAAGGTATTAAAATACCCCCAACCAAAACAAATGAAAATATATATGGGCTGTAAAGGAAACACAATAAAGCGTGCTATTAATTTAAAATGCTTAATGGCAGTTTTGTGTCAAATGTTAACACATTTCATTTTTTTTTCAACCTTGCGCAGTGAGTAGCTGTACAATATTGGCGAACAATACTTGGCCTTGCCGCTGAAGAGACTCCCCCAAAAAAAGCTGGGCATGGGGAAAAATTTGCACAAGACTTGAAATCCCTGGTAAAATGTGCCCAAAAATATTTTTTACTGAAACGGCGATCGCTATATGTGGGTACACATCCAAAACCACAGTAAACTGGTTCATTATTCTAGTAACCTACCTTATGCCTGTGAGGTCTTGAATGTGCCCTGTTTTCCTTCGTTGTTGTGAACGTAGCCCATCCATTTCCCATTATCGTTTGCACCTGTGTCTCGTTTACCCTCTATATGAGTTCTGTGTTTGCTGTCAGTCCTTGTGAGGTATTGGTTGTGTTTGCAACTCTACTGAGCCTTCTATTCCCTAGCGTTCCATTGTCTGAGCCGAGTACTATACAATTCTCTTTGGTATCCTGACCTTCACCTGCCTACTGACCCCCCCCCCTCCTCCGGATTTCCCCACTTGTGCTTCAGCCTCCTACCTACGTGCTTTGCCTGTTACCGACCATTTGCCTGCCCTTTAACTTCGCTACAGCCTGTTCCTTTTGCTCTGCCGTTTTTCTCTCCCTAATAAAGGGGTCTTGCGCTCTGCGCTTGGATCCATCCCTCCATCCAACTAGTCTGTATGCAATCATTACAGAATACCTCCCCATCGACCAGAGGACTGCGCTATAGACCTCCTTCCAGGGATGTCCCCACCTAAAGGGAGGATCTACCCTCTGTCCATCCCGGAGAGTGAGGCTATGGACCAATACGTTGACGAGATGCTAGAAATAGGAGCCATCCGCCCATCCATGTCACCAGCCGCAGCCAGCTTCTTCTTTGTGGGGAAAAAAGACGGCGGACTTCGCCCCTGCATCGATTACAGGTCACTCAATGACATCACCATCAAGAACCGCTTTCCCCTTCCTCTCATCCCGGCCACTTTAGAACTACTGGGCCAAGCGTCCATCCACACTAAGTTGGACCTGCGCAGCGCCTATAACCTGGTCCGCATCCGGAGTGGGGATGAGTGGAAAACGGCGTTCATCACTGCTCGGGGCCACTATGAGTACCTTGTATGAGTACCGTATGGCCTTACCAACGCCACAGCCGTTTTCCAATCCTTCATGAACGGGATTTTCCAGGACATGATCGGCCAGTTCCTCGTTGTATACATAGATGACATGCTTATCTACTCCCATTCCCTGACGGAACATGTTACCCACGTCCGCCGGGTCTTGCAACGGCTAAAGGACAACCATCTGTATGTCAAGGCGGAGAAAAGCGCCTTCCATGTGACCACCGTCAGCTTCCTGGGCTTCGTGCTGACTCTGGGGGGTGTTGGTATGGATATGGACAAGACCGCTGCTGTGCGTGACTCGCCTACCCCAGCTACGGTGAAGGACCTGCAACGTTTCCTTGGTTTTTCAAACTTCTATCGCCGCTTCATCCGCAACTTCAGCAGTATAGCCGCCCTGTCACTGCGCTCACCAGTCCCGGGAAAGGGCGCCTCCTCCATTGGCCCGACACGGCCAACACCGTGTTCAACACCCTGAAGCGCCTGTTCACCTCAGCCCCATCCTACAGCAGCCAGACCCTACACTTCCCTTCATTCTAGAGGTGGATGCCTCGGAGGTAGGGGTAGGGGCAGTCCTCTCGCAGCGGGTGGGCACACCCCCCAAGGTGCATCCATGTGCCTTCTTTTCCAGGAAGCTATCGCCCGCTGAGAGGAACTACGACGTCGGTAACTGGGAACTCCTCGCAATGAAGCTGGCCTTTGAGGAGTGGCGGCATTGGCTGGAGGGTGCTCGCCGTCCCTTCTTGGTCCTGACTGACCACTGCAATCTCGAGTACCTGCGAAGCGCCAAGCGGCTGAACCCCCGACAGGCTCGTTGGGCACTCTTCTTTACTCGTTTCCACTTCAACGTCACTTACATACCTGGTATGAAGAATGTGAAAGCCGACTCATTATCCCATCTGTTTGACCCTCCTTCTTCAGTCCCAGAACCTGAGACCATCCTACCACCAGCTTGTGTCGTGGGACCCATAAGATGGGAAGTTCAGTCAGCTATTCAAGAGGGACTCCGCACCGATCCTGCACCTCCGGATACCCTGGCCGGCAAGACGTACGTTCCCGCAGCTGTCAGACCCCAATTGATGCAGTGGTGCCACACCTCTATGGGCTCTGTTCACCCTGGGATTTCCCGGACCACCGCCTTGATCAAGCGACAGTTCTGGTGGGCCTCCTTGGCAGCTGATGTTCAAGATTACGTTCTCTCCTGCCCTGTCTGTGCCTGGTCTAAGTCTCCGTGCCACCTGCCCTCTGGTAAGCTGGAACCGCTGCCTGTGCCACACCGCCCTTGGTCCCATATCGCTATGGACTTTATTACCGATCTGCCGGAATCATCTGGGTTTACCACTATTCTAGTTATCGTGGACAGGTTTTCCAAGATGTGCCGTCTTGTTCCGCTCCCTCATCTGCCCACAGCTATGGAAATGGCCGAGTGTGTATTCCAGCAGGTGTTCCGACCCTATGGGATCCCAGAGGACATAGTATCAGACCGAGGCCCCTAGTTCATCTCCAGGGTATGGCGTGCGTTCTGTGATCGTCTGGGGGTCTCCAATAGCCTGTCCTCCGGGTACCACCCCCAAACCAACGGTCAGACGGAGCATCTGAACCAGGAAATCGGGCAGTACCTCCGCCAGCACTATACCCACCAGCCGCATGACTGGAGCCGGTACCTGACCTGGGCAGAATACGCACAAAACTCTACAATCCACTTTTCTCTCCATCTCACTCTGTTTGAGTGCGTCCTTGGTTATCAACCCCCTATGTTTCCATGGGAGACGGAGCCTGGAACTGTGCCTGCAGTCGATGAATGGTTCCGGCGCAGTGAGCAGGTCTGGGTAACCGCCCATAGGCACCTCCGTCTAGCGTCCGCCTCCCAAAAGCAGTTCGCTGACCGTCGCCGCCGACCCACTCCTCTTCTTCATCCTGGGCAGCGGGTTTAGCTCACCACCCGGGACATCCGGCTCCGCCTCCTCTGTAAAAAGCTGAGTCATTGGTCCCTTCAAAATCACACACCGCATTAACCCTGTCACTTACCGTCTTCAGATTCCCCACCAGTACCGGATCCACTCCACATTCCACGTCTCTCTGCTCAAGCCTGTGCGTTACAGTCCGCTCCATCCTCCCGTTGCTCGCCATCCTCCTCCTCCGCGGGACATCGGTGGGGAACCCGCATACGCCATCCAGGGCATTCTGGATTCCCGACGCCGAAGGGGCGGGCTTCAATACCTGGTGGAGTGGGAAGGTTATGGACCTGAGGAGAGGTCCTGGGTCCCTGGCCGTGGCATCCTGGACCCTGGCCTGATCCGGTCTTTCCACCAGGACCGGCCTGATCGTCCTGCTCCTTGCCCCCGGGGGCGTCCGTCCAAATCTCCGGCTGCCTTGCCTGCCTCTTCTGCTGGGTTGGCTGCCCGGGTGGGCTCTCGGGGACGGAGCCCTCGTGGGCGCTCTTGATCTGCCCTGCTCCGGGGCTGGAGCCACTGCTTGCCGTCGTGTCCCACCCTCCCTCCTCTTTGGTCTTCTTTGGTGCGTCCGGGGTCCGCTCCTTCGGGGGGGGGGGTCCTGTGATGTCTTGAATGTGCCCTGTTTTCCTTCGTTGTTGTGTATGTAGCCCATCCATTTCCCATTATCGTTTGCACCTGTGTCTCGTTTACCTTCTATATGAGTTCTGTGTTTGCTGTCAGTCCTTGTGAGGTATTGTTTGTGTTTGCAACTCTACTGAGCCTTTTATTCCCTAGCGTTCCATTGTCTGAGCCGAGTACTATACATGTCTGTTTGGTATCCTGACCTTCGTCTGCCTACTGACCCCCCCTCCGGATTTCCCCACTTGTGCTTCAGCCTCCTACCTACGTGCTTCGCCTGTTACCGACCATTTGCCTGCCCTTTGACTTCGCTACAGCCTGTTCCTTTTGCTCAGCCGTTTTTCTCTCCCTAATAAAGGGGTCCTGAGCTCTGCGCTTGGATCCATCCCTCCATCCAACTAGTCTGTGTGCAATCACTAAAATGCCTTTGGTTAAAATTGGAAATTTAATAAAGACAAAAGTATTTGTTTATGGCCAAACATCCAACAGGAAAGCTAATGTTTACAGGTCCCAGTTGAAACCCATTCTAAACAAATTTCAGCCTAAACATCGAAGGATTTACAAGGGCTAGAAAAAGACGCTACCAGTTATTGTGGTAATTTCGGGGTTGTCATTTAAGGGCTATGACACCCTGGTCAATTCCATCATAATGAAATGAGAAAACCTGATCCAGAGCGCACTAGACCTCGGACTGGCTTTCAACACAACAACAACCAGAAGTACACAGCCAAGACCAACCTGAACCAGAGCGCACTAGACCTCGGACTGGCTTTCAACACAACAACAACCAGAAGTACACAGCCAAGACCAAGCTGAAGTGGGTTCAGGACAGGTCTTTGAACATCCTTGAGTTGCCAAGTCAAAGTCTGGACTTGAACCCTATTGAACGTCTGCTGGGGAGACCTGAATATCGCAGTTCCTTAATGCTCTTTATCCACTCTGACAGAGCTTGAAAGAAAAAATTAAAACAGCTGCACAAATCCAGGTGTACTAAGCTGGTTAGAGGTAAACCCAAGAAAACTCAAAGCAGTGTCTGCTGCCAAAGGTGATTTTACAAAGTACTATAATGAATATAATAAAGTGTCTGAATACTTAAGTATGTAACACGCCTTTCCTCCTAATCAGGTGGATTTCTGGTGGTAAGGAATAAGAAGGGGTGATCTGGGGTCGAGATAAATAAAACAACCCCAGATTTTCCTCTTTCCCTAGCTAAATACCCTTTACTTTAAACGAGCACCCTACACCAGAATATACACACTAGAGAAAATTTCATTTGAGGACTAGTGTTAAAAGGATTGGATACAACAACATACCATCTAATAGCATGAATCACTTATAACTGTACAATTCAAACAAACTAATCAGTATGGCGACTAATCAATAACTAACACACAGCAACTTATTGTTTTGATAAAATTCCTTTCACTTATAACCGCACTCGAAATAAATAAATAATATCAATTAAACCCAGGGTACCCCTATTAAAGAAATAATCTTAATCAGAGCTCTGAAATATATTGGTGCAACCCTGTGCAAATTTGACCAGAACAAATGACAGCAATACGATGTCCTCTTCGGTGATCCGTATGTATTGTATATGTGTGAGTGTGTGTGGGGAGTTCCAACAGTCAGCACAGTCGAGTGAAGTGGAGGATCACGGAGAGATTGCTTTGTTGTTGTTGGTTAGCCGGAGAGTTCTTCACGACTCAGAGGAAACACTAGTTACAGTGTATCATAGACAACCTGAAAGGAAACTAAAATAATTACTGGTATATGGAGTCACTCTCAAGTCTCATTGCTAGTTGGGCCCGGGCACCGTTAAAACAGTGCAATATATATATTGTAGAAATATATTTCTACAATTTACAACAGTTCATAGCTTTCTCTATTAACAAGACTAACTGTCTCGAACCTTCCCAAAACCAACCAAACAAAAAAAAACGCCTCCTCAAACCAAAATTCTTAGTCTCACGCAACCTTCTCCTTCTCCTACCTTTACTCTCCCTCTAATTGACTAAGCCAGCCCAGACAAACACCAGGCTACAAGTACAGTGGATATAAAAACTCTACACACCCCTGTTAAAAAGCAAGGTTCTTGTGATGTAAAAGAATGAGACAAAGATAAATCATGTCAGAACTTTTTCCACCTTTAATGTGACCTATAACGTGAAAAATTCTATTGAAAAACAAACTGAAATCTTTGAGGGGGAAAAATAAAAAACTTACAATAACCTGGTTGCATAAGTGTGCACATCCTTAAACTAATACTTTGTTGAAGCATCTTTTGATTTTATTAGAGCACTCAGTCTTTTTGGGTAGGAGTCTATTAGCATGGCATATCTTGATGTGGCAATATTTGCCCACTCTTCTTTGCAAAGGCGCTCCAAACCTGTCAGATAGCGAGAACATCTTCTTCTGGTGAAGCCATGCTTTTGTGAAGCCATGCTTTTCTGGATGAAGCCATGCTTTTGTGGATTTGGATGTGTGCTTTGGGTCATTGTCGTCCTCTTCATCTTCAGCTTTCTAACGGACGCCTGAAGGTTTTGTGCCAAAATTGCCTGGTATTTGGAACTGTTCATAATTCCCTCCACCCTGACTAAGGCCCAGGTTCCAGCTGAAGAAAAACAGCCCCAAAGCATGATGCTGCCACCACCATGCTTCACTGTGGGTATGGTGTTCTTTGGGTGATGTGCAGTGTTGTTTTTGCGCCAAACATACCTTTTGGAATTATGGCCAAAAAGTTCAACCTTGGTTTCATCAGACCATAAAACATTTTCCCATGTGCTTTTGGGGGACTTGATGTTTGTTTTTGCAAACTTTAGCTGGGCTTGGATGTTTTTCTTATTAAGAAAAAGCTTCCGTCTTGCCACCCTACCTCATAGCCCATTTATATGAAGAATATGGGACATTGTTGTCACATGTAGTACACAGCCAGTACTTGCCAGAAATTCCTGCAGTTCCTTTAATGTTGCTGTAGGCCTCTTGGAAGCCTCCCTGACCAGTTTTCTTCTCGTGATAATGACTGTCTTCACTGTGTTCCATGGTATATCTAATGCTTTGGATTCTTTTGTACCCTTCTCCTGACTGATATCTTTCAACAATGAGATCCCTCTGATGCTTTGGAAGCTCTCTGCGGACCATGGCTTTTGCTCTGAGATGCAACTAAGAAAATGTCAGGAAAATCCTACTAGAACAGCTGAACTTTATTTGTGATTAATCATAGTCACTTAAATGATGGCAGGTGTGTAATGACTTCTATTTAACATGAGTTTGAATGTGATTGGTTAATTCTGAACACAGACACATCCCCAGTTATAAGAGGGTGTGCACACTTGTGCAACTAGGTTATTGTAAGGTTTTTATTTTTCATTTTTCCCCCTCGAAGATTTCAGTTTGTTTTTCAATTGAATTGTTCACATTATCGGTCACATTAAAAGTGGGAAAGGTTCTGATATGATTTATCTTTGTCTCATTCCTTTACATCACAAAAACCTGGCATTTTAAAAGGGGTGTGTATACTTTTTATATCCACTGTACATGAGATTTTAAATGTTTTTATTTTCAATAAATTAGCACCCTTCTAAAAACTCATTTTCACTTTGGGTTACTGTGTTTACATTGATGGTCAAAAAATAATTTAATGAATAATAAATTAAGTCTATAACAGAGGAAAATGTGGAGAATGTGAAGAGGAATACAAATTTTCCAATAAATGTGTAATTGACAACAAGAGACGATCTAATGAGAAACAAATGCACTCACAACCTCCCATTTAACCAACCTAGTTACAAGACGTTGTCAGCCATATAAATGGGGACAAGATGAATGACTAATTTCATCTTTTCCAATCACTGGGGATCTGAAGATCTATAACTATATCTACATCATACAAGAATGGAATCATTGCTAATCGCTACATTAGAGACATTTGAGAGACATTTTAACAACAGAAAAGTGTGATGATCTTGGTCTTGCCTTTGAAACACAGTGATGACTTTTCAATGAACAGGAAGTGTTCTTAGTAAATTCAAGCCTTACAAAACCCACATTGTTCTTCTTGCTCCGACAGTAAAGAAGAATTGTTATTTAGAGAAACAAAACAAACCGTCATATAATAATCAAACTATGAGATGGATAACTAAAGGAGACCTCTGCTCAGTATGCTATTTCCACCTGAAGTCAATCTCCTAATTAAACATGCACCATGTGCACTATCTCAACACTCAGACCCATTTACATTCACAAACGTCTTCTCTTTTCTGATGGGATTGGAGATGAATGTGACTGAATGGGGGGAGGGTTTGTAGATCAACACGCACACACAAATATACTCTCTCTGGGGTTCTAGGAGGGTGTTTTGATTAAGACTGCAGTTCAACATCTCTGGCAATCTACTTCTAAATCTGAGAGTGGTCATCATGCTTTACCCTGCAAGATTAGTTATACCTCTCACATGCACATTTTAAATACTTTATTTAGATCGATTAGATAGATTAAGAATGGCCCAAAAACATTTCAATGATTCCAGTATGTATGGATGTTCAAGGATACAAACTGTACCTCCTTCTCCAAACAACTAGCCTAGCCATTAGAGCAAAAACAGAGCAGCACATTGACAAGTGTTTTGTCTATGGCAGGCCCGCAATCAGGAAACGATGTACTGAAACAGGTTGCCAAATATTAGAACCAAGGCCATCTCAGGTGCTTAGAAGGGGCTGATACTTAAGAAGCCTTTCTTCTTGTGTGTACTCCTTACAGGAGTGGCAACCACAAGAACTGCAACAGACTCCATTAAAGTTCAAGGTGCAAAATATAAAATGAATCAGGGATACCAGTGCTAGTTTACTTTGTTGGTAGAACTTGTAACTTTGCCCTAACAGTAAAGAAAATGTTCTCTCCAACAGCAGCATTCTGATACGACTCGGAGACAGAATGGTCAGGTCCACAGCAGTGAGTTTCCCCATAAGTCTGAGACCGGTCCAGTGCTATCGTAGCTGCATCTGCCTGAAGTGATTTCCTAAATAATAGGAGATGTTCCATCATGGGTGACAGAAGCCTTCACAACCATACTGGTGTCTGTCATAACTGCAGAGGCAGTCAGTGGCTAAGTGTATGTGTCAGTCTGTGGGTATCCTAGTTGCACTCCAGTCTGGTTACACAGGTCATTAATGTCTGGCAATTCTAACTTGACTCCAAAACCTGTGGCATAAGTGTCAGGTTTTTATATTGGGCCTCTGTCTAAACCCTAGGAAGTTTTCACCATGTATTACTTTTGTTCATTTCATTCAGAACCTTTCGTGGGATATGTTCATTGGCAAACGTGGATGTTGAATATATGCCAGGGCTTTCTCTCTCACAGCCTCTTGTTTCATGACCACAGCCAGAGTAGACATCAATTGTATTAAGCATGGTTGAATACACAAGACCAAGCTCTTTAACTTCCCACTCCCTACTCACCAGCAAAAATTTACTTTTCTCCAAGACAGCTGAACATTTTATGATGAGAGTATACTGATTGGTTTATTACTTAGTTTGAATGTTAGGGACTTAAGCCTGTTGGAATGGTTTAGCTAGCTGCTTCCACAGATAACACATCAGATATAATGTCTACATAAGGCTGATGTAGTTGTTTCTCAGGTGCAATGTTCATTACACTCCAGCCTCATGACATGCATTGCGCCTCCTTACCATCAGCATTGTGGCAATGTGACATTCTACCTGCTACACAGAAACGAAACAAAATAAAACATTTTCCAGTGGACATTTGCCAATGGACAGGGTGCAACATGGGCAGCATAGCTAGCGTGTCCACGACGGTGGATGGCAATGCTTAACGGTGATGGCTGTGGTGTAACATTTACATTATGTTAAATTGCTGCCCACAGATCTGATTCAGAATGTTTAGTAATTTATAAATGCCATTTGATGATTCCTTCAAATTCATTAAAAAAAAGATTAAAAGATTCAGCACATTAATAAAAAATAGATTACAAAAATGTCTTCAGAAAATTATGTTTAATGCAAAAATGCACCCTCAATATTCATTAATATTCATTAATAGGATAATTTAATTTTTTCTGTAGTCCTACCAATTACAGTCTGTCAACCATTTTCTCCCAATGTTCCGGTTAGAGCAAATCAGAGTTGCAAAAAGGGACAGTGTCTGCCTGTGATTGTGATTCATTGCGTTGCCTTATACAATAAATTGTGCTTTGCAGTTGTGTCAAAAGTTATGTAAAAAAACAAGAAGAAAAAACAACAGTCATGTCACTATAATAAACTTTATCCTAAAAAAATGTAGCTTGCAATATTGCATGCTTTTAAAAGACATGTTGCTGAGGATTGGGATCTGGCCTACTTTTCATGATGTTCGGTGGCTAAATAAGGGTAATGCTCTAAAGAATGTACCATTATGTGCACAAGATAACGCTAGTTGCCTTACTCTGTGATTGCCAAAACAAGAAAGCCATCACACAAACCAAGTAAAAATAATTAAAGTGGACTTTGTAGCAGAGTTTTTTTTTTCTGAGTGACATTTTCAATCACTTGAGTTATTTTCTTCACATATTTGAGCCTAAACAAAAATGCTCAATATCCCTACACAATTATATTCAGTCATCATCAGCAAAGATCACTCCTGGGATGTCAAAGTTTTTCAGATGAACTGAAAGCTACTTTTTAAATAAGATTGATTAGTTTAATTTCCCCATAGATTCATGCAGTTGGTGAAGGACCTGTTCTCATTTGACAAGAGAGGGAAAAATCTCTACAAAGCAAGACAACAGAAACATGCCATGCATTAAAGTTAAAAAAGACAGAGCAAGTGACTAGATAATGAAAAAATGAAAATGCTGCAGAATTTGATGCAAAGAAAAAATAATTTATTTGTTGGAAAAACAAAAGAAGAAAATATCACTGTGACCTGCCACGCTTAAGCCTTTTCCTAAATGTAAATCACAAATTGATGAACATGTAACTAAAGATGAAGCTGTAAAACAAAAAGAAAAGGAAAAATATGTGAACAACTGTGTTCCATTATTTTAAAAAAGATAATCTCAATTCATCAGAATACTTATCAGAATTTCAGTATATTTCCAGTATATTTCCATTTTTACATTGACTAACAACCTTAAAAATGATTATCATACCACAGTTTGCCATGACATTTATAGTTTGAAAACCTGTGGTTTTGATGATATATGGCACAATTTATTTATAATTTATAAGTACATCATTTTTGGGGACCATTTTGGCTTGACAGCGCCCCTTTACAACAATCAGAAAGAAATCATATAATCTCTACATGAAATATATTTCTTTATATCATTAAATAAATCAAAAATATATATTTACTCCACAGTTTATAGGTGGGCCGCGTAAGCGGAGCCGGCCTAGCAGAGTGAATGTCTCTTACTGAGTGAATGAGCAGGTGAGCGAGTGAGTGACTGACTGACTACCCCTTCTTAAATAGCATAATGGTTAGAGATGCGGACTACAGAACAACAGGCCCTGTGTTTGTCTCCCGTCACAGTCCAAACAAATTATGCCTTAGGATTTGTTCAGGACAGACAAAAACTTTGCTGGCTACAACCTTCAGTAGCTATGTTATAGGAAGCCTAAAATAAAACAGGTCTGCTGGATTTTCGAATTATGCATTAGGATTTGTTCAGGATAGACAAAAACTTCACTGGCTACACGATTCTCTCGTCTTTACACTTGACAAAAAATGCAGTTATTGTCACCTATATTGATAGTTATTGTATCAATGTCATTCACGAATGGCTAATAAGCTGTTAAAACAGCCAGTGGCAAAAGCCATACAGTTCATAGATGTTATTTGTGGTGGAGGTCAACTTAATAAGAAACATTAGTCAATTTAACACAATGCTTATTGGTGTCTAGCAAAATATTCCAGGGTGGGCAACAACATTCATCACTTTCATGTGCAGGCTGGCTGAACTAGGCTTGCCTCATTCCTTTTCTGTTTTTTCTCTGGGCATCAGCGGTCCTAGCTTCAATGGGAAGCTGTTTCAACCATTGGGGAGCAAAGAGAGAGAAAAGTGGTTTATATAGGCTGAGTTGTTGTGGGATGGCCTAGAGACCAGATGTAGCAGAATGCACAGCTTGAATAGAGATGTATCATTGAAGTGACAACATCGGATCAAATGGCCTTGTGTTTGGAAGGCAAGTCAAAACAATTACCTCCTCAAGGATGCAATTACACGTCTGTGCTCCAATGAAATAAAATGATTTCATCACATGACTTTTATAGCACAAGTTAATGGATCCTTTTGGAGCTTTGAAATAATTGTACAGGTTTATATATCAGGTACTCAGCAGATGTTGCTAAAGAGCAAGTTGTAATAGACTTTTAATAAATACACTTCAGTTACTGTCATCATTATGATCTCACTGAAAAGTAAGAATTCAGTCCACTTCACTCAGCAATTTGTTGAAACACCTTTGGCAGCGATTACATCCTTAAGTCTTCTTAGGTACGATGGTGCAAGCTTGGCATACCTGTGTTTGTACTCAGGTCCTCAGAAGGGAGATCCTCTTAGGCTCTGCCAGGTTGGATGTGGAATGTCGCTGTATAGCCATTTTCAGGTCTTTGCAGATTTGTTCAAAAGGGTTCAAGTCCGAACTCTGCCTGGACCACTAGAAGTACATTCACAGACTTGCCCCGAAGCCACTCCTCCTTCGTCTTGGCTGTGTGCTTAGGATCATTGTTCTGTTGGAAGGTGAACCTTCGCCCCAGTCTGAGGTCCTGAGTGCTCAGGAGCAGGTTTTCAAAAAGGATCTGTCTGCACTTTGCTCTGTTAATCTTTCAAAGTTACTGCAGCTAAAAAAATCCCCACTGCATTATGCTGCCACCACCATGCCTCATGGTAGGGATGGTAGTGGCCAGATGATGAGTGGTGCCTGGTTTCCTTTACACATGATGCTTTGCATTCAATTCAGAGTTCAATTTAGGTTTCATCAGACCAGAGAATCTTGTTTCCGATGTTCTGAGAGTCCATCAGCTGCCTTTTGGCATACTCCAAGCAAGCTGACGTGCCTTTTATTGAGTAGTGGCATCTGTCTGGCCACTTTACCATAAAGGCGTTATTGCTACAGCGTTGCAGAGATGATTTTCCTTCTGGGAGGCTGTTCAATCTCCACACAGGTACTCTGGAGCTCAGTCAGAATGACCATTGCGTTCCCAGTCACCTCTCTGACCAAGGCTCCACTCCCCAGATTGCTCAGTTTGACCAGGCGGCTAGCGCTAGGAAGAGCGTTGATGATTCCAAATTCTTCTATTTAACAATGATGGAGGCCACTGTGTTTTTGGGGACCTTTAATGCTGCAGATATTTTTTGGTACCCTTCAACAGATCAACAGAACAGAATGTACCTCGAAACAATTCTGTCTCGGAGTTCTGTGGACAACTCCTTCAACCTCATGGCTTGGTTTTGGCTGAAATGCATTGTCAACTGTGGGACCATATATAGACAGATGTGTGCCTTTCAAAGTCATGTCCAGTCAATTTAATTTACCGCAGGTGGACATTGCTAAGACTGTAATTGGGTCAGTACACAGATCGGGTCAGTACACAGAAGAAAGAATGGCTAGCCTGTTTATGAGAGTCAGTGGAGTGTTAAATCAGTTGTTTCCGTTTCCTGGATTTAATGTATCCTTCACCAGATATGTTTTTCTTTCTGACCCTGACCTCTCATCCCCATTATGATCAAAGAGTCAGCTATTTGTGCGACTGAATCACTCAAATTCATAGGAAAAATTATCTATCAGAATCTTAGATGGGAAGACAACAGCGATCATCAAGGAGACACAGGCAAGCAGTACAAGTTAATCCCAGCTAGTGCTGTTAATGTATCCATGTTTTCAAATTTTAACAACAGAGAGATCCTCAACTTAAAAAATACAATGCTGTAACATTAGTAGCAGAAAAAATGTTTTAGCAATTATTTAATTAGCTAGAGTTGCAACGCATAAGAATAGCAGTTGCAGGAAAAGGGGGAGGGAGGTGTGTCTGAATTGATTACAAAAAAAGAGAGAGAGAGTAAATCAAGTACACTCACCCTGGTATGGTAATCTAATTTATTCCTTGTCATTTCTTTTACACTTTAACATAATAGCTGTCTTTAACTGTATCAACCCGAGAGAAGCTAAATTAGCTAACTAGTTAAAGCAAGGCTAAAAGAGAATTTATCTGTGAATTAACCTGAGAATTAACCTCTAACTGAGGGTTTTCTACTGTTCAAAATCCTTTTGAATTAGGAAAATAGCAAGCCTACTGGTTTGGTTCTGCAGCCTGTCATTCTAATTTTAGCTTTTAGTTCAGTCATTTTGAATTCCAATAATCCACTCATGTGCCAGATATTTCAAATAACATGCTGTACTGAGACACAACAAAGAATTTTGACCAGTGACCACTTTGTTGTTGTGATTGGACAACAACAAAATTGTCAATTTGTCACATCACTAATCATAAAACAAAAATCCCCCCACTGTTTATTTTTCCATGCTGTGGCCCTCAACAAATGTCCATCTGACCCTCAAAAACAAATAAGACCTTGTTTACCACAAATGTTAACTACATAGTTGCACTAGACTACACTTAATACTCTGCTCATCTTCCGTCATCTAGATATACTATATTGGAATTGTGAATGTTTAAATCCATGTATATAATATATACTTGCCGCTCATATCCCATTCATTTACATACACCCATTGTATACACCAATCAGCCAAAAATTATGACCACCTGCCTAATGTTGTGTAGGTCCCCCTTTTGCCGCCAAAACAGCCCTGACCCGTTGAGGCATGGACTCCACTAGACCTCTGATGGTGTGCTGTGGTAGCTGGCACCAAGATGTTAGCAGCAGATCCTTTAAGTCTTGTAAGTTGCGAGCTGGGGCCTCCATGTTTCGGACTTGTTTGTCCAGCACATCCCACAGATGCTCGATTGGATTGAGATCTGGGGAATTTGTAGGCCAAGTCAACACCTTGAACTTGTTGTAATCCTCAAACCATTCCTGAACCATTTTTGCTTAGTGGCAGGGCACATTATCCTGCTGAAAGAAGCCAATGCCAACAGGGAATACCGTTGCCATGAAAGGGTGCACATGGTCTGCAACAATGTTCAGGTAGGTGGTACGTGTCAAAATAACATCCACATGAATGGCAGGACCCAAGGTTTCCCAGCAGAACATTTCCCAAAGCATCACACTGCCTTTGCTGGCTTGCCTTCTTCCCATAGTGCATCCTGGTGCCATGTGTTCTCCAGGTAAGCGACGCACACGTACCCGGCCATCCATGTGATGTAAAAGAAAACGTGATTCATCAGACCAGGCCACCTTCTTCTATTGCTCCATGGTCCAGTTCTGATGCTCACGTGCCCATTGTAGGCGCATTCGGCCGTGGACAGGGGTCAGCATGGTTATCCTGACTGGTCTGCGGCTACGCAGCCCCATACACAACAAACTGCGATGCACTAGGTGTTATGACATCTTTATATCAGTACCAGCATTAACGTTTTCATCAATTTGAGCTACAGTAGCTTGTCTGTTGGATCGGACCACACGGGCCAGCCTTCCCTCCCCACGTGCATCAATGTGCCTTGGCTGCCCATGACCATGTCGGCGGTTCACCGCTTTTCCTTCCTTGAGCCACATTTGAAAGATACTGACCACTGCAGACCGGGAACACCCCACAATGGCTGCAGTTTTGGAGATGCTCTGACCCAGTCGTCAAGCCATCACAATTTGGCCCTTGTCAAAGTTGCTCAGATCCTTATGCTTGCCCATTTTTCCTGCTTCTAACACATCAACTTTGAGGACAGAATGTTCACTTGCTGCCTAATATATCCCAACCACTGACAGTTGCCATGATAACGAGATTATAAGTGTTATTCACTTCACCTGTCAGCGGTCATAATGTTATGGCTGATTTGATTGGTTTATAACTGCATGTCAAAAATGTGAGGATTTTGTACCAGTTGTCTACCATTAACAGCACCATCATACCAAAGACAATTTGTTGTACATGTGAATTGTAGATGTGAAATCGTAATATATATATACCAAAGACAATTTGTTGTACATGTGAATTGTAGATGTGAATTCGTAATATATATATATATATATATATATACCTTTTGCAAGATACTGTCTTTTGCAAGGTTCAACTAAATAACATTAGTTGGCTGTACCCTTGCCAAAACGCTTGTTTTCCATTCTTTAGTTTATTCATTCTTTAGCTAAATTCTCTATCTTCTTCTTAAATTGTGAGCCATCATGTTTTCAGCACTTTCATTTCCATGACTGATCAATACACTCAGGCTTATAATATGAATGACTTCAGTTTTTGGGTGCTGATATAGTTGGCATTCATCTTTCTGCTATTTCTCACTTCCAGAAAAAGATGGTTTGAAATGTTACCGTATGGTGAATACTCACATACAAAAGAGATCTATCACAGTGAAATTGGTTCCTCGCAACAGTAATAACACTTCCACTTTTGAATTCAATGACAACATTGGTAGGTGGGTTGGAAAACTCAGCATCAGCACATTTTGACTCCTTCCTCCAGTCATTTAGAGCTAATTATAGATAAGGCATGTTGGTAACGCCTTCTCTTCTCATTAGCCATGTATGACTTCAACAACCACAGACTCAGAGGCTCTTTGGTTGAACTTATCACAGATGTAATTCAGGATATTTTTGTGACAGTGGTCGGTATCTTAATAGAGCCTCTGGCTCTGTAGTTTGTCTTAATTATTTCCATACACTGTGGGATATTATTTCAATGACCGAAATTCTAATTGTTACATAATTCGTTTTGGCAGCTTTTCAGTATGTGTTAGTTTTTCTCATTGAACGTCCTGTTGAACTCAGGGTATTTTGTCCTAATGAGACACCCAGTTTTGTTGTTCGAATGGCACTTAATTTGCCTCGGGATCATTATTATCATCATCATTCGAACATTGCTTCAACAAAACACCAGACATCTTTGCAGAGCAGGAGGCAGACTCAGCCGCGCATGCACCTGTATGGTTCTGCCTCCTACGCTGACTCATGCCCTGCATCAGACACACGCAGCGAACACCATAGGTGACCCAATTCAGGTCAGGGGAGCTCTGTGGAGGGCCAGATACGTGTGGGTCGTACCATCTTCAGGCGTCAACCAGCTCATCGAACCGTACACCTCAAAGGCTATCTGCCTATCCACATGTGCTGATCACATCATCTTCCGTGACATTAACACGAAACCTTCAAGCGATTCTAGATTTGCACTTTATGTTGCATTAGTAGTGTTAAAATCTAATTAGAGAAATGTACTGCGCAGTAATACCGGAAGTTTGTAAATAATGGATGATCAAATCCATATGGTTTTATACATTTCGGTGGATATTAATGGATTTAATTTCTACAGGGAGCCATTTTGAATTTAAAATGTGGTTTTATTCTGAAAAGACTGGTTGTAACTGATTCATTGAGGCAGTCAACTTGGAATGACAGGTAAATGTGATCTCCCCTAGGCCTACTACATCCCTTTAAACCATTATTGCACCACTTCTAACCCCAATCGCTACGGTTGGGATTGGGTGAAATCAAAACCTGATCTCAGAGCAGTGCTTAGGGAAAAAATTCCCTTGAGTGTTTTTCTTCTGTGGAAGATGAAGCTGTGCATATCCATTCCATTACTAAGACTGTAATTGGGTCAGTACTCGGCACACAGATCAATAGTGAAGAAAGAATGGCTAGTCTGTTTATAAGAGTCAATGGAGTGTTAAATCAGTGTTTCCGTGTCCAGGATGTAATGTATCCTTCAGCAGATATGTATTTTTTTTCTGTGAACCTTATTACAGGTGTTGAACTGAGGGGGGAGTGTGTAGGAATGTCTGAGGGAAGAACTGGCTGACAGATAATTTCAATCCCATAAACAGTGAGTTATGGTTAACATAATACCCTGTGCCTAGCAGATGGTTTACAATATCCCCTTTGTTAAGGCAGAACATCTGTACGTAGCCTATGAGGCCATTGTTGGGGCATAAAACCTGTTTGTAGCCTGTTAGGTCCTTGTTGTGGCAGCACCAATGTATGTAGCCTGTCAGGCCTTGATGGAGCAAACCCTCTGATCGTAACCCGTTAAGTCCTTGTTGTGGCAGCACCTCTGTATGTAACCTGTCAAGCCCTTTTTGGGGCAGCACCTCTACAGTACGTGTAACCTGTCAAGCCCTTGTTGTGGCAGCACCTCTGTATGTAGCCTGTCAATCCTTGATCTCCCGTGTTATGACCTCTGATGCTACCTGCTATTAGATCAGCATTTTCCATTAGTCAGACACTTCAACACTCTTGACACCGTTTTAGGCAAAAGATTCAACCTCCTTCAATATTTCGCTGTCTGGGTCATACTCAGCATTCACCTTTTCTCCTACAGCTGATCAATGAGTACATAAACTCTCCTCCCTGTTGGCAAATCTGTGACTGGGAAAAGGAAATATACTATGAAAAGGTATCTGTTTGATTATTGCAACATAAACTGTATTAACACATGTCTACCCCGGTTAACACATTCTATTTTAAGCTCCAAAACAGTTGCTTTCTGTATTAAAATCAAGCAGTTTAGGGAGCAATAAGCTGTAATATCTTGATAAAGGAATATTCAATCCCAGACACATGGATATACATTTACTTTTGGACTACTCAAGGCAAGAGAAGAGACTCATCTATATGTATTGGAACAACACAGCTGTTTTTGGGCTGACACTATCTATTACAACAACTACAACACACATCATCAGGATAGAAGTAAAACATATTTAATAACACTGACTGTATTCTAAGAAGAGTGCCAAATAATTGAACTGTATCTGCTTGAATAGAGAACCAGCCAAGCACAAAGCCAAGATGTCTCAATGACAGAGCAAAAGTGTCAACCCTTAACCTAGCATTAACTATAATACCCACTAAAACATGACAGGATATTGACCCTTGTGTCAAGAAAATCTGAATTTCTAACAAAAGCCCATTCACTACCTTAGAATAGTGAAATAACTATCAAAATAAAGTTGCAGAATGTTATCAAGATGACACCCCACCAAGCCAAAACATAGGGAAGCCCCATGTGCATTCAAATGTTCAAGACAAGAGAACAAAGCTTGCTATGAGAACTAAGCAAACCTTGAAGAGAAGCCTCACAAAAACCTATCTCACCGTTTTGATCTGTACACAGCTTTCTGAGAACACTACAGATAGAGCTAAGCCTGAGTCAAATTAAGCCTTATTACTACAGACAAAATGGATTATGGCACATTAAACCGAATCAGATCTTCAATTAGCAGTAACAGAATTCTCACCTTGAAAAGCCGCAGGATGTTGGCCACCATGATGGACACAGAGCTAGCTGAAGCCCCAATGACCCCCACGACCTTATCCGGCTTGGCAAAGATGGGCTGCTCCCCGCTGGCGCATCGCACATCTGAGCCGTCCCTCTCGATGAGGGCCTGGACGAAGGTCAGTGACTGCTCCAGGGCATAGGTGTCTCTAGAACATGTGTCGAGGATACGAGCTCCCAGGGTCACGTTGGGAAGCAGGTCCGGGTCCTTGTTGATCAGGTCGATAGCAAACAGCATGGCCTCTAGCCTGTGAATGCCCTTCTCCTTCTTTAGCTCTCCACAGGGCACGCCTCTCTCCCCACGAGAGTGCACAGGGAATAGGCCTCCTAGCATGATGTCCCCGTCCAGCCGGATGGAGTGGGCGAAATCCTGTAGAGGCAGCTGGGGGTCTGGGGGCCTCTGAGTTGCAGAGACCAATGGCCAGTAGAATTTGGTGGTCAGTAGGAACAGAGAGCAGTAAAGGAAGAGGGATGGGTGTTTGGAGTCCCCCTCCATGATGATACCAGTGTGGGAGAGCGGGACAGAGGGTCAGGGCAGTGTGGCACAGGGAGATCAGAGCGGCAGGCAGCTGGTTGGTGTTGGTTGGTATAAAGGGTGGGGCGTACCATGGGTGCCCCTCCTCTCTGGATCAGGGCAGGGTTAGGGATGGTTCTCTCTGGGTTTCAAAGAGCTGCTGATGTATGTACCTGGCATCCCTGGGGAGTTGTTTGACTGAGATAAGGGAGCTTGAGAGAAGACCGGCTACGTTTCTCACACTAGTTGGACTATGAGGATCTCTCTCCACAATCCTGGGCATCACACGCTCACAAGACCCTGTCAGAGTTGTGCGAGACAAAGAGGAAATACAATTCATCTGTTACACACAGTAGGCTTCAGCTCTCTGTTAGTCATTACGCATATCAATATACTCAGGGCCAACGCCCACACACAAATTTACATATTTCCCTCTTAAAGGCTATATCCTTAATTTTCTCCCACATTGTGAAAGTGTGCTGAATTACACCAATAATTACTTCTTCAATTTTCCCTGACCAGCTTACAAAAACTATAAAAATTTACTTTTTTATATTTGAAAAATAAATCTAAATACACCTGAAAGTTATTTATATGTCACAATGATTCCCTACAATATTCTGTGTTTTTTTCTCTTTTTTGGGGATATTTAAAAATTTTAAATGTATTCAGATGTCATAATGATTCCCTACACAATTCACTACTTGTTTTCTAACTTCAACAGAAACAGAATGAACTGTGGGAGTTTATGCAACCAGGAAATGACCAACGGATTTTGCTTACTGATGTCTGCAATTGCTTGTATGAGGGATAATAGAGTGTCTTAGTGAAGCCAATGGAAGAGAGGGAAGTTGCCGCTTTTCTATTTGCCAACAAAAGCATTTTAAAAAGTGCTTTTGTATAAATCCACATCATTTCTGGTGAGTAAATGTTGTGAAACTCTATCATTCCACTATTACTGCAGCTATATTATATACATTTCCTGATATTACACTGCAAAAGTGTTCATGTCCCCCTGTAAACACAATGTTCATAAAAACATACACACACACACACACACACAGTAATGCTCACAAATTCAAATCTGGACTGTTCCACTGTTTTTCTTATTGTTTCCCTTTATTCAGGGACAGAATTGGACCTGGGACACCAGGTCGGTCTGATTAACTATCAGGTATAACAGAAACCAAGCAACAGTTTAGACCTCCAGGAAAGGATTTGAATACCCCTGCACTAAAGAATGTACCCATAAGCTGGCACACACACACACACATATTTATGCACACACAAACACTCTGTGATATTGGCATAGACACAAGAAACATCCACATGGCCCAGCAGGGAATCTCCCTTAGACAACAGTGAAATCTAAAAACATACCATGTCACATCTGCTCAAACTTTGTCAACAAAGTTGAGACTGTGATTGATAAAAACAAATTGTACTATAATAATTTAATAAACTATTTAATTTGTGGTGCAATTAATCCATACCCTAATGTGAATATGAATTAATGTGATATTAAGAAAATGAAACAATGTAATGTTATAAAGCATTAGCATTCACACAGCAAGCAGAGATGGAAAATGCGCTGTAGCTTATTGTTACAGACACTCTAAAGACAAAGGTATCCAAATGAATTAGAATCAGTAGCCTAGACGCTTTTCCCACAACATACTGGTTAACTGTGCGGTATGATTTTTCATCGGCTTTCCCTGACCAGTGATTTTAAGTCTCTCTGGATAAGGGTATCTGTTAGTGCCATGAGAGTTCTGATACCAAAGCAGGGATTAACCTAACCCTCAGAGTACTACACGAGTAAGGATGCAGGCACCTGTGTTACATCCCTGCTGAATGGCCTACATTATTATCCGCCCCCAAACAGGCATCCAGCTGTGCAGTACATGTCAATGATTGCATCATGTAAATGGTTGCATTGTTCTTAGATTGACGAGGTTACATTTATGCTAGAAACCTACTAATTTATGAAGGCTATTTTGACAATGTAGAACATATTTGAAAGGTGGCTAGACTTAGAGGCCTATGTGAAGTGTCATACCATTAACTCGTAACCCTCATTAAGACGTCCATAACATTTTTTAAACGCAATAACTGGGAACCAGTCAGACATAAAGCCTAAAATATGTAACTGCGCGTCAAAATGACAAAACACTTCAAACAAGTGACGATGTAGTTAATTTATAATATAAAAGGCTTGCATATAGCCAGCGGTTTTACATTCAAATGCACAGCAATCATAAGCATAATCGTTATTGCGCCAATTACAGTAATCTACGTAAAAATTGCATAGCCCAGTGACAGATTATTTAACTCACCTATTAGGTACTCAGGCTACTACTTCTGAATAAAACTAATTTACAACGGAATACAGGTGCAATACGGTCTAGGCATAACGATTAAAATGTGAGAATGTCACTGAAATTTTATTTTTCAGTTCGTTGGTTTCCATTTTACATTTTTAAGTTTTACTGCTCTCACCTTTTCAATCAATTTGTTGACGATGACAAAGGTGCGCATGAAACGTGTACAACGAAGCTGATCATTCCAGTGCTTTTGTAAATTAATGTTACCAGCAATTAGACCACATAATTTGCGTTTTGGATACATACCAGAATAACAAGTAGCCGAACCTTAGCTCTTCGTAGTTTATACAATTATAAAATGTGACTTGGGATGAACAATTTTTGGAAACGGGCGCGCATCGGAAAACTGCAGGGTATCGCCGAAGCTTAACATAGAAGCTCATTAAGGAACATGATTCACATCCAATGAGAATTTGTTTTAATAAATTCAACAATAAAGTAGGACTCACCTGCGGATGACAGAGATCTCTCACTGCCAAACCAACGCGGCGCAAGCCTACGCTGTGCCCCTTGTGAAGAAAGAAAAGCGCACGGTGAGGTGATGCAAGTGCGTCTCTGTCTCGTGGAATCACCCAATACTCCCACACCACCGTGATTGCTTTCCAAACTCCAGGTTACCCCGTGCGTCTATGATGTGTGCTGGTTGTTGCAGTAAATTGTTAACAGTTAATATCAATTCACAGTTTCAAATCACTGTAACACTATAGTCTACTTGAGGACATATTTTTATAATTAATGCTCGGTGTTAGCTTGGTCCAAACCCAGTGCAGCTTCGCTTGTTCCTTCCCTCCAGAGTCAAGATATCCACAGCTCATTAGGCTATCTTGGTTGGTATGGCACAATTTTAAACTAGCATTTTCAGAAACATTGGTAATGTGTGTGCGACATGGCGGATGACAGCCAACAGCTTGAATAAAGATTAAACTAGTTTTATCTAGTGTCATTTTTAAAGTGCATCACTCACAAAGACGGTATCGCTAATTGAGAATATAAGAGGGGATTCAGATCATTTGTTGAGAATGTTTCAGAGAAAACATAACATATTTCTTTACTATTATAGACAAACGGAAATGTATTACAAAAGTAGGCTAAGATGCCTAAGGCTCAGCATCAAACAATATTCGCTGTGGGAAAACATCTGCATATTGTGAAACGGAGGTTTTCATTATTAACGGCACGATTGGGAAAAGCAGTCGTACAGCGACATCGCGTGGACGCAAAAAAGCCTAATCCACTACTGACAAATCGTCTTGGGAAAAGCTAGGCCTAATCCAAAATCTACGTGAAGTAGGAAACGAAATACGGTAATATTAATTGTAAATTGATTAATAACTGATCGTAAAGTAGGCTTAGGTCTCTGGACGTTGAGCAATGAATAGCCTACAATGTATTGCAGGAAGATTGACAGCTACACAGCGGCCACTGAAGCAAGGATCTGTTTAATAATAAAAAATTGGATTTACATTGCACTTTTGTATACACCCTAAATCCTTCAAGGGCTATATAGCTCACCTCATCCGTATAATGTAAAACCCACTATGGCAACCCATTTATGTCATAATACTCTCCAAATACCAGCTATATGAGGTACAGATGTGGGTAGGGATGTCAATTAAGAATTAGGTGCGAGAGGTGATTGGGAGGCGTCATTGAAAATTAAGACAGGTTGGGAATTTAACCAGGACACAACCCCCTAGTCTTATGAAAAGTGGCATTCAGTACAATTTTTCAGTGTCCAAATATTTAACTGAAAGACAATAATACAGGCAGAAAATTATTACTGTTTTACTCTTGGACTGTTTGCTCCTGGACTGTCTGGAAGCCAGCCAAAATCGAAGAAGTGTTCTAAGTCTATTTTGGGGGAAGGGTTTCAGAAAGGAGGGCAATGTGATGTTTCAAGTGGTTAAAAGAAGTTTTGCAGGTTTTCTTTAAAATGCATGCAGTCACTGTAAGTTGCTTTGGATAAGAGCATCTGCTAAATTATTTAAATGTGAAATGTAAACAAGGAATCACATCTACACTATCCTTGAAATGTCTGTCTGTAACATTCGAGAATGCTGAGTTACTGAACCACCTTCCCTCCCTAACCCCTCACACCCCCAAAAAAGGTTTTCCTCATCACACCTTTAACAACTTTTATGTGCATATTATTTTGTTGAAATTAATGTTTATTGCACTAATGCAATATGACCAGTGCAAATTGACAGGGTCCATAAGACAATGATATACTAACTTTTGATAACATTCATTAAGTTCATTATAGCTAAGTAGTAAAATTATTCACATTTTTTGTTAGATAGTTGTCAGCTCCTCTTCTACTTCCTGCACTCTAACAATCAACTCCTCTTATTCTTCCCGCACTCTAACAATCAGCTCCTCTTCTACTTCCTGCACTCTGACAAAGAGCCAGCCAAACTGATGTCAGTGTAACAGACCAGAGCTAAACCAGTGCCAAGCTAAATATAGTTTGGCTAGAACTTTCTAATTGGATTATGAAAGACAAGTTTTACATATTTCACCAAACCCTAGGAATAACATCAGATGCATGTTATGGAAAGAAACAATTTTTATTCCTAAACATCACATCCCACTGCATTCAGGGCCGCTTACTAAACAAACTTCTATTAATGTTAAATGTTCCCAAAATATAATCAGTAATTTCTCAAAATAAGGCAATCAATAAAAATGCTGAACTTACCTGAAGGAAGGTGTATGAATAGCATAGAAATCTTTTTAATGAAATTAATGCAAAAATGGCAATAGGCCTACTCCATTTCAGTGGTATTCAAATTCAGACCCTCGAAGCCAGTTCCCCTCCATTAAAAAAAATAAATGTTTTTTTAGACTTTATATAAGAAGAGCTTACAGTTGTAAACTGGTAACATTATAATGTTACTCGCGATTAATTTCAATATGTTTAATTAAGGATTTATATTTTATAAAGGAATTAAAAACCTGTGCATTGCATTATGGGATACATTGTCTCAAGATCATTCCATTCACATGAAAGCAAGGCTTGGCAGGGAAACCCCTGAAGTAAAAAGTCTGGTACCAATCCCCAAAATAGAATTAGTAATTACTCTAAAAATAAGCACAATCAATTGCAATGCAGAACTTATCTGAATGGTCAATGTGTACAAACAGCATAGAACACCGTAATAATGGGATTATTGCTTGCACGGCAATAACCTATGTTGCTTTGGTGTCCCACAAATGGCATAAACATTCTTCGAGTATTCTTCATAAAATTGTGAAACTATATAAACTATAAATAGAGCCCTCAACTTGTTTCTTAATGGGGGTATTTCAGAAAGCGGGTTTAGTGAAAACTCAAAGTTGACTCAGAGTTGCGGGAAACTCTAGGTTTACGGTTTCAAAGAGCCAGTTCAGCGTTACTCTGAGTCTGTTACTACGGCAACATACCACGTGAAGCTAACCTGCTCGCTAGCAGGTTTTATCCAACTAACTCTGAGTTTGTTCTACTCTTTCACAGAAACCTGCCATCTGAATGTGTCAGACAGGGCGTGTCCTTTTCTCGAAGTGCCTTGAAGCACAAATACTCTGCAGAAATCTCAGTCGGGAGTGATCAGACCCCGCTTCGATGTTTTTTTGTCATTCCCTAATGATTATCTGTTTGAGCATTACCGATATTCTGCACAATCGATCATTTATCTGAACAATATTCTCAGCCCTCATATCGTTCCTATGATACATCGTGGACATGCTCTCAGTTCGGAACAAATTCTTTGTGTTGCAGTCTTCTGTATAACATCGGTGATGCTAAACATGTCCAAGGCAACCGTCTCTGTTGGGCTGTCATAGATGTGACTCTTGCACTGAAATGTTTTATGTACACTTTTGTAGTTTTCCCAAGTCACAGACCCATGAGACTCATCAAAAAAGAATTCCACAGAATTGCAGGTATCAGTCTAAGAAGTAATCAGTTTATTTAGTAAGTAGCTTTGAGACTTGAAGCACTAATCAGTCAATATTTTAGGGTGTCCAGGGATTGGCTGCATAGATGGCACTCATACTCCTATCAAAGCTCCTTCAGTAAATGAAGGAGATTATGTGCATAGGAAGTCTTTCCACAGCATTAATGTGCAGATAGGCCAGCAAAGAATTGTAATTCTTTTGTGAATTGCATTTATTTTTTGCTTAAATGTCACATACTACTTAAATATAAAGCTCCAGAAAAGTCAAAAAGGAAGGTTTTGAGTGAGGAACAGAAGGGTTAAAATTAAGAGACCACTGCAAATTGAACGCTTCTGTTCCTTACTCAAAACTTTCCTTTTCATCTTTTTTGAAAAGAAAAGAAAAGGGTGCAGTGGTCTCTTAATTTTTTCCAGAGCTGTATTTTTGCTTTATATATTTCTTAATTCTTACTATGCAGATGTGTGCCATGTCACAAGAATGTCACTGTTCAGAATGACCCTGCGTTATTCGGTGCATTTTATAAATACACTCTGAATTTGATATTACACCCCCACACACACATTATATAAATGTTTAATGAGTGGAACACTCGAGGTGTGACATTTAATTTTTTTCAATAAATGCTCACGCATTGTCTCAATCAGCAATTTTCTGACACGCTAGCTCACGTTCTTTTGCTGCTGCTACTGTATTGCTTTTTTCTTGAATGTTTACTTGTATTCTGCATGTGCAATCATTAATATATCTAACTCCACTGGGGAGAAGTATGGAGTTCGAGACTTTTTTGTCCTGTTGCTATGGTGAATCATGTTATCTGCGTTCCACTGATGAGGGCTTTTTATCTCCTTGTGCACGTGCTTTACTCAAGGTTAACTTAACTCAGAGTTGACTAAACTAACTGTTACCACCTGTTCTGAAACCGTCAACTCTGAGTTTGACAGCTCAGAGTCACTTAACCCAGATTTGTGGTTTCAACTCAGAGTATGTTAACCCTGCTTTCTGAAATACCCCCAATGTCTGTATGTAAAGTAAAACACCAAATGGTATAACATGCCTTGTTTATACACGCAGATCAGCTTCTTTAGAGACAAAAGTCAACTATTTTTCAAGCCCACTCAGCGGGGTATTGGGGAATTATATTCAACTAGCATTAATCACACCTCAGTTAATTCTCATAGGCTATGACACTGCCTCTGCAGTAAGAAAATTAGGTACTGGGATCTGATGGGTCTCACATCAACACATTCAAAGTCCGTTTTAAACGTTACATAAGCAGAGCCTGAAACTGGTAATATTATTTGCAAATATTTTTTGTTTATTTTAACAGTTTTGTTAGGGTAGTTTGTGGTAATACACCCACCCCCCTAAGATTAATGTCTATATACTGACACAAAAAAGAAAAGATTTTCAACATACAAAAGATTTTTTTTGTATGCTGAAGATGGCCACTGTATGCTTAGAGTAATGGATTGTAAAATAAAATAAATGGCTACAGTTGACAGATTAATTTGTATTTAATCAAATGTATTTTTTAGGAAAGGGGCATTGTGTCCAACTACTGGGGTAAGATTCCCCCCATGGAGTTAGTTGCCCCCCAGGGAATTGTATCCCAATAGAAGTTAATGCCTTAGGGTTTTAAAGAATTGGCCCTGTTTTTTTTACCCCATTCACCTTTTCCTTACATGCCATTTCATACAGTTAAACTAAACTTATTATTGTTTAAATAAGGCAATATTTTAAAACTGAGCAGTCTTTAAAATGAGATTCAGAAGAAAAGTTTTTTAATAGTTGGCTGAGTAGGTATGATAATACAGAGGAAATCTGTAGTTGATTAAGACAAGTTTCAGCCAGTGGAGGTGTTGAAAAAAAGAGTGGTGACATGTTGTGTTTTTTGTGAGAGTTACATGGGGGGTGTCTTACCCCAGGGGGCGTTTGCCCCATGTTACCCTACATTAAATTATTAAAAAACCTTTGAGTTGCATTATGGTATACATGGTAAACATTATCTCAAAATTTCAGCAGTGGTTTTCATTAAGAAATAAGAATCCAGGAGGAAACTGAATGGAGAATCGTATATAACGCTCTGCTCTGGCTCCACCCAGCATATACATAAGTAACACATAAACAAGTAATATTTACAAACATATTTTATTACTTAATAACAAAATTACAGATATACTGTAGGAATAATAAAAGAAACTCCTCAGAAAGCGCATTGCATCTCCAATCCAAATTACATAACCAGTAGTTTGTTGTAGATGTGCCGTAAATGGCTTCAATCCACTTCTGCAGCATTACCTGACTCCCCCGAAAGCTAGTGTACAGTACATACATGTAAGGGATTGTTTACACTGTAAAAGACAAAATAAAAACACTACTTACCATTTTTTGCATAATAATAAGACGTACCATGCAGGATTGTGTCTGTCAATCGCAGGACAAGTTTGCATTCGCACTGTACTTGGAAATTGTAGCATAATGTAAACAAGCCCTAAACAACCAATTTTTTTTCTCAGAAAATAGTGTGTTATGATATCAAAGCTATATCATGTTACAGAGAACTAGTTTGTTACCTAAAATCTAGGAAAAGAGGTTTAATATTAAGCTGATTATTTGATTAATTCTTTTATTTATTTTTTTTTAGCTTCGCCTAACTGACTCCTTGAAAGAGAAAATTAGTTGGGAATTTTACCCAGAGTGCACCACATGATGAAAACATATGGGCTACGCTGCCCCAGGCGTTAATAGACTAAAATAGCAGATGGTTCGTAATCCCCATAAAACCTAGCGGCAAAATGTAACACTGGTTCTTTACATTTGTCTCATATATTCCATAAGAAATGTTATAATCTCTTTAAAAAGGTCTGTGTTTCTTTTAGGCTTACCCTGCTTGGCTTTTTGACAATCATGTAAATCATGTCAGGACAAGTTGATGTTTGTGAACATACTGGCTCCAATTAGTACTAAAAAATGTAATTGCTTGTCCAATGGATATTTCAAAGTTTTCAAAATGGCAGAAAAAAAAAACCTGTGGAAGAAATTAATGGTGTAAACAAGCAAGCAAGCAAGTAACCTGGTTTTATTAAAAGGTCTGAAAACTTCTTATCAAAAGGTCTGAAAACCTCCCATCGAAAGGTCTGAAAACCTCCCATCGAAAGGTCTGAAAACCTCCCATCAAGAGGTCTGAAAACCTCACATCAAGAGGTCTGAAAACCTCACATCAAGAGATCTGAAAACCTCACATCAAGAGGTCTGAAAACCTATCAAAAGGTCTGAAAACCTCTCATCAAAAGGTCTGAAAATCTCCCATCAAAAGGTCTGAAAACCTCCTAACAAAAGGTCTGAAAACCTTTTCCCCCAATGGAGTTAAGCGCTCATTCATAGGCACGTGAAAAGAGGTTATTCCGCTGATAGCACCAGAACTTTCATTACAGAGAGATGATTGGTAAAACATAGCAAAATAGAAATAGAATAACCACAAATAATAAAACATTAAATCAAAGAAAAAGAGAAATAAAATTCATCATAATAATTAGACATTGCCTAAGAAAATAGAAATTTTCCATGAGGAAGCTATAAAAGCAGTAAGGCAGTAAAGTTAAAGCGCTCAGTCATAGGCGCATGAAAAGAGAAGTGTTTTTAACCTGGATTTAAAAATGTATACGTTTGGGGCACATCTAAGATCTTCTGGTAGTTTTTCCTATTTTCGTGTAAGAACCAAGAGTGACTCGATCCCATTAGTGTTGCAAAGTTTATGTGGATTAAAATTCATAATATTTCAGTCAATAAGATTTCAGAACAGTTTTAAATCTCCAGTTTCAAAAAGACATTAGTTTCCACTTTTATCTGTGGATTAATCCTTGAAGTAGAGAAACATGCATTTTTATGACTCTGAGTCAACGTCCCACAAATATGTAGCACAAAAAAATGCCTCTCAGGTAAAACAAAACCAGCAAAGTCAAATATGCTAACAACTGCAAGTCATCTCAATGTCTGAATTCATGTACAGTATCTCACAAAAGTGAGTACACCCCTCACATTTTTGTAAGTATTTGATTACATCTTTTCATGTGACAACACTGAAGAAATGACACTTTGCTACAATGTAAAGTAGTGAGTGTACAGCTTGTATAACAGTGTAAATTTGCTGTCCCCTCAAAATAACACAACACACAGTCATTAATGTCCAAACCGCTGGCAACAAAAGTGAGTACACCCCTATGAGAAAATGTCCAAATTGGGCCCAAAGTGTCAATGTTTTGTGTGGCCACCATTATTTTCCAGCACTGCCTTAACCCTCTTGAGCATGGAGTTCACCAGAGCTTCACAGGTTGCCACTGGAGTCCTCTTCCACTCCTCCATGACAACATCACGGAGCTGGTGGATGTTAGAGACCTTGCGCTCCTCCACCTTCCGTTTGAGGATGCCCCACAGATGCTCAGTAGGGTTTAGGTCTGGAGACATGCTTGGCCAGTCCATCACCTTTACCCTCAGCTTCTTTAGCAAGGCAGTGGTCGTCTTGGAGGTGTGTTTGGGGTCGTTATCATGTTGGAATACTGCCCTGCGGCCCAG
>JACXGI010007633.1:0-36581 GCA_016801175.1 Esox masquinongy
GGGGGGGGGGTGTAGGGTCAGGTCTAGCCTGTTGACGTTGTGACATTGGCTCTGGGGTAGTCTTTTGATCTGTGCGTTTGTTAACAGTGGGTTTAGGAGGTCTTTTTAGTTTTTGGTGTGTTACCTGTGACCAGTTTGGGTCGTCCTCTTCCTCAGAACTGTGATATTGGAATTTGTTCTGGCTCCCCTTTAAAAAAGTTTGTGGAGGTGACTGAGGAAGGTGCAGTGGATGTTGGGGTCTGAGTGGGCGGTGTCTCTTCTGTGTCAGTTGGGTTTGTGTCTGCATGGTCTGAGTCTGAGTCTGTGTTGTCACTGTCTGTTGGTGGAGGAGGTGAAGGTGGTGGAGGAGTGGGTTGAGGGGGTTGGGGGTTGTGTGTGTTTTGGCCACCTGCTCTTGCCCTGCCAGCACATGACCTGGGACGTCCTGAAGAAGTGTCCTACGATCCCGCACAGGTTGCATGGTCTGGTAGTTGTGCATTCTGAGGTTGGGTGATTATCTTGACAGATTTTGCAGGCTGTGCAGGCTGCGGCCAAATGACCTAGATGGCCACAGTTCCTGCACAGTTTAGGCATGCCATAGTAGTGGACGGAGTCCCTGTTGTTTCCCAGCGTAATAGTGCTGGGCAGGTGACGGACCCCGCCCACTCCGGTTGAGTCTGGTGTCAGTTGGACCAGACATTTTATTGCCCCGGTCCAGACCTGGTCTTCATCAAGGACCCTCCTGGCTGTGGATTTGACTGTTGCAAATCGATTTAACCATGTTTCTATATCATGTTCCTGGATTCATTGTGAAAATTAACGGTAACTACTTTCGATTTAGTGTCAGATACACTGCATGAAAAGGTCTGTTTCGGAGTGTGTCCATACAAGTAAAGATCTTTGTAATGGTGACAGGTAAAAGGCCAGTACAGAGAAGTCGCGATATAAAACGATTTTAACCAGTCGTAAGAAGTCAGTTCTTGACATTTCTGGAAACTCTTCAAACTTTGCACATGCAAATTAGTTCTTAACCCTTGTCTTTTGTCCTCATTCTAATTTCAACAGTTTACACTCAGCAGGCAACCTAAAGTTAAAAAGCAGTATACTTAGTGTTGTACTTTTGGACAAAAAGTAGTATAGAAATAGTTCATTGAGTGAAAATAGACCCAGTTATTTTAAAATGTTGTATACTTGTATATAATATAATTTAAATCCACTAATTGCATCCATTTTAACACACAAATATGTTTAGTACATTATATGGTTTTAAAATAATTTCTAAAGTGCCACAAAACTTTTTCCAAAAATAATATTTTTATTGTTTACAAGTGTGTGGCTGTTTACCATGACAACAAAGGAAAAATAGTAGATTTTTTTCTCTGATACAGCAAATTATGTTTAAGTTGTTAAATAAATAAAAGAGTGGAGATGACACACTGTTTTCCGATTATGTCTCAAAACTGGACGGTCTCGGCACAGAGTATATGTTTCGATGGCCAATCAAATTAATGGAAGTAGGAGGGCGTATTGATGGAAAACTAAATAACCCAATCTGACGAAGAATACCAGGAGTGAGGGCGTGACGATTTTCAATGACCAGCGAAATTAAGTGGATTGGAGTTCACTACAACCCCGCTTCTTTTTTAAACTCACGAGAACGTTTTGCTTCGCAGTTGTGTTTTACTGGTGATTGTAATCAAAGTGTAACATTTCAGTAAAGCATTGAGAATACATTCCAGCAATTTCTATTAAACTCGCCAAGCCATGTAAATGGCTACTGAAAACGCAACAACAGTGCAGGGCAGTCCAAGTAATTTTGTTACTACAAATCAAGGTACAGTAAGAGTCGAATTAGAGCTTACAGTATTGGCTAGCAGTATGTTCGGTAACAAGTTGTTTAGTATTACAGCTATCTAGCTTGCTGGGTACTGTTGTTACATACAGAAAGCAATAATAAGCGCATTGTAACTAGATAAATAACCCTAGTAAAACATTATATAGAAATATTTATACACATATATACCTAGCAAATTAACCAGACTGTTGACTGTATTTCTAGCAGCTTGCTCAACGGATGGCCTGGGGCCTGGTCTTTGTCGAGCAAGACGAAATACAGCTCTGGAAAATATTAAGAGACCACTGCACCTTTTTCTTTCCTTTCCAAAAAAATTGAAAAGGAAAGTTTTGAGTGATGAACAGAAGCATTAAATTTGCAGTGGTCTCTTAATTTTAACCGTTCTGTTCCTTACTCAAAACCTTCCTTTCCAACTTTTTTGGAAAGGAAAGAAAAAGTTGCAGTGGTCTCTTAATTTTTTCCAGAGCTGTATATTATCTGTAAGTTGAACATTTAACTTCAATACCTACATTAGATTTGTGCGTTTTTTTTAATTGCATTCGATTTTTTATCATTTGCTAATTGTCAGGATTTACCCCATTTTCATAGCGTGTGGTCGGGGCCCTACACAGTACTGCTGGCAAGGATGAAAAGTATAGGCCGCATAAAAGGTGAATGTGAATTTATATTACTTAAAAAAAATAGTCAAAATAAATAAATCAATAAGTGTTTGGTGGCTGCCTGAAATAGAACATTCATCATGCAAATGTATTAAACAAGATTCGTCTTAGGTTGTCAGGATTGTGGGCTTTGGGGAGGAATAATTTGGCGGGAATAACACTATAAGGAACATTGTTCCTAGTTATATAAATTGGTTAACACCTTGTTATTGAGTTTAATTTGATTAATAACTTGTTATTTACCATTTATCTATAGACATATTTATTAGTTAAGCGTAGAAGGGGCATGGCAAAAATATATTCACATTTATTGCATTACTGCATTGGTTGAATATGTACATCATCTGCGATTGATGGCTCCAATACTGAACTGAAAAAGGAACGTTTTGTTTTTCATATCTCAGGTAGAACGTTCGACACTACACTGGTGTGCTGGAATTAGTGGTAAATCAGATTAGTCTAAAAAGTATTGATGAAGAAGGGAGCGGGACTGACTTTGAAGGTAAGAAATAGCCTGACTGTAAACTCTAACATTAAATTAAGGATTATAAAGCATATTATAATTGCTAAAACACCACACTTGACTTCTCAGATGCAGCTGCAAGCCGATACTGGACACAAAGGGAGAAATATTGTTCATGGACAACCTGGACCAAGTAGCAAAGAGGGACATCAAACAACGGACACGGCGCCGCAAGCGACAGGTTTGTTTATAAATGTGTAGAAAGAAAAAACACGTTTGAGAACATTTGTTTTATATTTGATTGGAAGTGATGACTAATTTCTCTTACAAAATAAATAAAATCTAAAATGGGTGTATATCCCTTTTTATATGAAGGTAAAACAGCAACAAAAGTTTATTATTTGTAAAAATGTTTTTGAACACTTGTAAAAAGGATATGCAGACTTGTAATTACTTTTGTAGTTGGAAAAAGGTTTTGCACACTTGTAAAAAAAGATTTGCGAACTTGGAATTACTTTTGTAGTCGTCAACGTAAAATACGGACACTCAGAGTTTTTGTTACTAAAAATTCGCTAGAACTGTGACAGAATCATTTGTATTTGTAAATCACAGTCTGCGGTAGTATGTTTCACAGCGTTTACAAGCGGACATATCCATGAGGACTCTGACTGGCACAGCATAGCTTCTTCTGACCAATGAACTGAGTGCATGGTGAGTCCGTTTCATGTTTTAACCAATCTGAGTAGATTCTGGAACACAAATGTTTTAACTCATAGTGATGTATTGCAGAGGAAAAACAGGTTTCAGCATGGTTAGCTTCTCCTACCTGCTCGTACCTCAGTTGTTGATACTATACAAAACCTTTTATCCAGTTAGTTCAACACGACAATGCATTTGAAAAGTACGAAAATCTGTTTTGATTGAAAAAAATATAAACGTTATAGGACATGCTAAATTACTACGATGGAAAAATAGTAATTAGCTTAGGAATTGACATTTTGCATATGATTTTTCATGCTGAAACTGTACCCTGTTCTTTGGTGCAGAAATTCCTATAAAGTTAAAAAAAACCTCACACAGTGATGACAGCCCTAGGAAATAAAACAAATGTGTAGAACAAATGCAAACACTTTAAGTGATAAACAAAAACTACATGTTATGATGTGAATCATCTTTAACTGGTATGTATACGCCCAAACTAGTCTAATACAAAATTTGAATCATGCAAATTGAATTTCTATTATTCTCGTGGTAAATACATATCCATGTCAAAGGCAAAATGTTAAGTAGCCATGTAAATTCCTTGCTAGTTGCTAGTTTTACATTTTAGTAATTTAGCTAGTAGACTCCAGTAAAACTTTGTGCATTGACCTAGCTAGGTGGAAAAATCATCTAAAAGGTTTGTTATCCCATAAAAAACTGAGGTACAAGAAGCTGACCGTGCTTAGCCATGTTTTTCTTTCTCTGCATCACTATGAGTTGAAACCGGTTGAAACTCTGGCACTGCATGTTCCAGAATCTACTCAGATTGGTTAACAGGTGAAAATGTGTTATGTTCACGATGCATTCAGTTCATTGGTCAGAATAAGCTATGGCCTGCCAATCAGAGTCCTCATGGGTATATCTGTTTGCAAACCCTGTGAAATTTACTATCGCAGACTGATTTACAAATCAAAATAATTTCTTCACAGTTCTAACAAGATTTTAGTGACAAAACTCTGAGCGTCCGTGTTTTACGTTGGCCAGCTTTATTAACGAGTAGCATGATTCCAAATATCAAGTTGGTTACAAGTATGCACATTTTTTTACCAGTACAAAAGTAATTACTGGTTTGTAGATCTTTTTTTACAAGTGTGCAACATATTTTACAAATAAAAAACGTATGTCGCTGCTTTAGCTTCATAATTTTAATATGTATTTGAATTTATCCTAACACCTTTAGCTTCCCTAATTGTGAAGCGTATGACTTGCTGTAATGTTTGGACCACTCTAGATTTTTGCAGTTTGACATTGTCAGTTTATTGTCTACTGTACTTTCACAGGCTATGGCTAGTTGGCTGAAAGAACTCTTGGCTGAAAAGAAGTTGCAGTTTGCCAAAACTAAACCGTTCCACTCATCGACGACCACCACAGCCCTACCCTGGACACCTGATTGAAGATAAGAGAAGCTGTGGTTTACCAGGCAACTGAGGACATGATGTCTGGTGTGGATACACACACACACTCAAGTCTCAATTGCTGCTACCACTCTGCTTTATATTGTTTTTAGTATGTTTATTAGGGTGTAGTTATTTTGTTGTCCATTACTTAAAATGTTTTGCTATTTGTTTTTAGCCTTTCTGTTGGTGTATTGCTGTGAGGTTAGTATTGCGTAAAGGTTTTATTCACATTGACAATTTATTTTCTATTGGTACTCCTCAAAATCTGTACATTATTCCAAACTTTTGGCTGCCAGTGTCCTTTTGAGAACTTTCTATTCTTGTATTGCTGTGTGGGAACCTGCAAGCAAGCATTTCCACTTTGTAACGTATGTACAATGTAACGATGTAACGATTTGCACTATCTTTAATTACATTGCTGTTTTTAGTAATGTGTCACAATATTTATTTGATTTGAGTTAATATACGTAACATATTTTCTTGTTACCTTGTAACCCTGTTAAATTGTTTTTATACTTTAAAGAACGTTCTGTTGCTGCATCGCTGTGAGGCTACATACAATCATTTTCTTGTCGAACTTGTTTACACTAATTTAACAATTGTACATCTGTTTATTTGTACACATTCATTGTGAAATACTGTATTTTTTGCACATAAAAAATAAAAGCATTTTACTGGTATACGCTGTGGCTGAATAAACATGGGGGTGTAGGAAAAAGAATGGGGGGATAATGGGGGGTTGAAAAGGGAGGGTTACGGGGTAAAAGTCACGAAATATCCTAATATCTTTACTGGTGGACACTCGTTAAAAGTCAAGGTCTGGAATCATTGCCAGTCACAATCTGTCCTCCACTGATATGTTAGTACAACCCCACCCTCATAGCAGGGGGGGGGGTTGTAACAATGGTGAGGTTTGTGTGTCGCGATATGTCCTAATGCCCAGTGGTGGGGTTTCCTTAACAGTAGGGAAGAGTTGAAGAATGTCCCATGCTGGAGCTGTTGCCAGTCAGGATTCTAACTGTCCTTGACTGTTGATTGTTCCTTTGCGGTTCCTCTTCCTGATAAGTCACGACATAAACCAGCTTTGGAGTGTTGAGTAATTAAAGACTGTGGTTCTCACGACTGGTCTGGAATTGGCAACATTCGTAAGAGGTGTCAAGATAACTAGGACTACGAGACGGATATTTGGCGCAGTGATAGTGGAAATGCTCTGAGTTTCTGAAGCCATTGAAGGTTGACCAAAATTGTTCTAATAACTGTGGGTTTTTGAAACTGACCTCGAATGCTTTCACAGGTCCTGGGGGTTTAGCTAGGCAGTTTAAATCAGAGGGCGCAAAGCCCATACCTTTCTGGAGAACTCACCTGCTGAATTCCAGGCGGGTCATTCTGGTTTCTGTTTTTTTTGCTGGTGTTGGTCCTGATATTGATGTTGGTGCTGTTGCTAGTGTTGTTGATCCCTGTCCCTTATTGGCTCCGTCCTCGACAGCCTCTCAGGTTGGGATTAGCGTCAGCCTCACCGCATTGTAGCGTTGCATGCCTCCTGGGTTCATGATTGGGGGGGGTCTCAGGTGTCCTGTATTGTGGGGAGGGAGGACAACCTAAGGGCGAGCAGATCCACCTGGAAGCCAGCCAGGTACTCCCCTGTGGCCCGCTCGCTCCTGGTGTTAAAAGGTTTCTTTAGGTCCTTCCTCTGAGCCTCTGGTGGTGATGGTGCCTGGTCCATCTGCTGTCCTCTAGGTCTGTACACCTTCGGTTCCTCCTCCAGGCCGGTGTCTGGTCCGAACTGGAAAAAGAAAAAACTAGGGCCAGTGGGGGACATGGATAGAAAACCAGTGTTTCCATGTTTCCACCAGAAACATGCAGCTAAAGCTCCTGCAATGATTGAATCAACAGAAAGCAGCAAAGCACACCAAACAGAATGGTCTTCCTTTCTATGGTTGGCAAGTGAAAAACGACATAAACCCCAAAAAAACATTCAAGAGTGTACCACTGTGCAAAATTTACAAGATCTGTAACCTTCATATAAATAACAAACATAAACATGAACAAAATGGACAGCCGTAAAGCATGCTGGGATATCGATAATGGAAAAGAAATACTCCTTATTTATACATTTTATTTTTGTAAACAGCAAAGCAAACACATTCTGATATTAGCAAGAAATCTGTCCAAAAGCCCCTGGTGGATGTTTCAAGACACACGTCTATACAATCATATCAATTACTTGTCTTCAGATGCCGCACACTATCCAAAAGTCTACCGAACACATGGATAGCAAAGACACATAAGAGTCAGAGTTTTGCAATAACTGAGACAACATGAAGCAGCAAAGCACACCAAACAGAATGGTCTTCCTTTCTATGGTTGGCACCCATGCGTGAACATAATCCCCCAAAAAACATTCAAGAGTGTACCACTGTACATAAATTACAAGATGGCACAAAAACAAAGCTCGGTCAACTTCATGGGGGTATTTCAGAAAGCAGGTTTAGTGAAAACCTAGAGTTAGTTGACTCAGAGTTGTTGAAAACTCTGGGTTTCCGGTTTCAAAGAGCCAGTTCAGCGTTTCTCTGAGTCAGTTACTACAGCAACATACTTCATGAAGCTAACCTGCCCGCTAGCAGGTTTTATCCAACTAACCCTGAGTTTGTCCTACTCTTGCACTGAAACCTGCCATCTGAATGTGTCAGACAGGGTGTGTACTTTTCTCGAAGAGGCAGTAGAAGCACAAATTCTCCACAGAAATCTCCGTCGGGAGAGAGTGATCAGACCCCGCTTGGATGTTTTATCATTCCCTAATGATTATCTGTTTGAGAATTACAGTTTTTCTGCACAATCGATCATTTATCTGAAAAATATTCCCTCATATCGTTATGATACATGGTAGACATGCCGAACAAATTCTTTGTGTTGCAGTTTTCATCGGTGACGCTGAGTATCCGGCAACCGTCTCTGTTGGGCTGTCAGAGATTGCACTGACTCTTGCACTGAAACGTTTTCTGTACACTTTAGTAGTGTTTCTAAGTCACAGACACACAAGACTCATCAAAAAAGAATTCCACAGAATTGCAGGTATCAGTTTAAGCAGTAATCAGCAGGGTTGGGTAGGTTACTTTTTAAATGTAATCCGTTACATTTACAAGTTACCTGTCCACATTTGTAATCAGTAACGTAACTTTTTGATTACTCAAACTCAGTAACGTCATCTGATTACTTTGAATTACTTTTAGATTACTTTCATATTAAGAGGCATTAGAAAATAAATAGGAATAGCCTATAACCAACTGAAGACCTTTTGGCAATAAATGGCAATTTCTCCAAAATGGTATTTACATTATTGTATATAAAAATCAAGATATCCTTAGCTTTTCGCGCGTACACTAAATCTACAGTAGTCCGATGTTTTGCTCCACAATCACCAACATTGTCAAAACATTGCAGAAACCCCCGGCACGCGAATGCACATTTGTAATCGTGAACGTCCGCACACAAATACGTTTTACTCGCGCGAACATAACCTGTGATTATTAGGGCTACCATGCTATGGATTTTCAAAACGTAAATGAAAGAAATAAACAGTGATTATACACCTGCACTCTTAGCTTATAGTCAAAGTCGTCAGCAGCCAATGATAACCAATGAACGCAATTGTCTGAGATGCAAAGTAGGCAGAATCACATGGCCTACCTGTATGGACGGAGTTGATTTGGCTACATCAAATGCAATCATCCTTTGGCAGAGCGCTTCCCAACACACCTTTTCTCCTCAAATACGTGATAAATTCCATGTTTTATCTTGAAGACAGCGTCATGTTACAGGCATCTAACAATTAGTTGTCTAATCGTCTAAACAATTCCTGTCTGAGTTATTCAGTGCAACTCTTTTTTGCTGTGTTGTTCGGTGCATTTGACAAATAAACCTTGAAACTTGAAAAAAACTTGTCGCCTATCACTGTTCTCAGAAATGTGTTGATAGTAGATAACTAAATCACATTTTATATGGGTCGGCTAATATTATCGTAGATATACTTTACTGTACTACTATTTTTATCAGCCAACCAACCAACCAAAACCGGAAAAAATTAAACTAGCGCTTCATCGGTCACTAATCTGGTTATGCACGCCCACCTTTGCTCGTATGATGATCACACACAACAACTGAGGCGCGCAATTGTTATTTTGATTCAAAGAACGATGTTTTTAAAGCATTTAAAAACAAAATCAAGCATGCAACGTGTCGAAAGAATTTCGTGCACCTGAAGTAATCCAAACGTAATGGATTACAGTTACTGATTACTTGTAATCCGTTACTCCCCAACTCTGATAAACAGTTTATTTAGTATGAAGCTTTGAGACTTGAAGCATAAATCAGTTAATATTTTAGGGTTTCCATGGGTGATTGGCTGTATAGATGGCACTCATACTCCTATCACAGCTCTTTCAGTAAATGAAGGAAATTATGTGAATAGGAAGTATCTTGGTCTCATCAGACTACCAATCTTCTTTGTAGTCTTGATTCTTTAGCAGCTTCCCTTTGAGATGGTTTAGCCGAACAGCAGCCAATTGTTTGTTGACCGGTAAGTTGGGTCTTTTCTTGAAAGGTAAGGGCATTTCGTAATGACCTTGACTGTTTTTCTTTATACCATCATTTAGCATGTTCAAGAAGAGAATGTCGTCCTGAGACACTTTACTTTCATCTCCACCTCCTTCCTTGAAATCTGACTCTAGAATGCGAATAGCATCAGCGGGGGTTACAAGGTGACATTCTTTGATGGCAACACAGTGACACAGACAAACAACGCCTTGTGAATCAATGTATGGAGACGAGGATCCAACAATACTCCATCCAAGATCAGTTTGAACTGCATATGGCTCATCGTTTCTCCCTAAAACAACTTGTCTGGGTGCCATTGCCCTTGAACAGTTGTAGCCTAACAGCAGGCCAACTTCACGATCCTTAAGGGCTGGTATTTTATTCACTAAGCTGAAGAGATGATACCATTGCTTGGCTGTTTCACAAGTTGGGATGTGGGTCGGGTCTGCGGGTATGCAACCCTTAGTTTCTTTAACATAACCTCAACGCTCCTCCAAAGACCTTTCCATGAACTTAGGACAAACATGGATTTAGTGATTATTATTCTGGCAGACAATACATGGTGGTCTCGAACTTTCACTGGGCAGGTTTGAATTTTTAGTGTCTTTGACTACTTGAGTGCTCAAAACACTTGCCTTGTTTCTTTTAGTTTCCCTGAGATTTTGTTTCTCCGCAGTAGTTTCGGATGTCCGAAGCGCAGATGGGGAAGTTATTGGATTGCAGACAATGTCTGCTTCCATTGACATGAAGGTTGCAAAGTTCTGAAAACTAGGGAACTCTTGGGTCTCATTGAGGGTTTTTGTAACCTTTCGGTTCCAGCAAGAGGCTAGCCAGTCAGGGAGTTTTTGAACTATCCTTTGGTTCTCCTCACAATCATTTAATATCTGGATACCCTTGACATGAGGCATAGCGTCCTGACAGGTATTCAAAAAATCAGAAAGGTTCCTGAGACCTTCAGCATCCTTGGGCTGAATTTTTGGCCACTTTGCCAGCTTGTCTCTAAATGCCTTCTGTATGATAAATGGCTGGCCATATCGATGATTTAATTTGTTCCAAGCGTTCTTATATGCTTCATTATCGTTTCTGAAGAAAGCTCCATCCAAGGTCTTACGAGCTGGGCCACTCACATACCTTTTCAGATAGTAGAGCTTGTCAGCTGAAGAAATGCCTTTCTGGTCGATGCGAGACAAATGCAGCTTTCCACTCAAGGTACTGCATGGGGTCACCATTGAATACAAAGGGCCCTGGCATTGGTAGTCTATTTAGAGATATGCTTTTGTGGAAGGCCTGAGCGAGCTGAGACACATCTACTTGTGGAGATGGTGGTCGGATGTTGGGTGGTTGGTTTGTGACTGTTGGTGATGTATGCTCTAGATTTACAGCATCATGACTGGAGAATGAACCGTTAGCATCCCGTGCTACCTCCTGGGTGTAGGCATCAAGCCTTGCTCTTGCCACTCTTAGATCTTTCTCTGCCTGTAGTTGTTCTAACTCACATTGCTGAGCTTCAAGATCATTCACTTGTTGTTGTATTTCCGCCTTCTGTTTCTTCTCCTCCAGCAGCATGGTATATTCTATTTCCTTTACGGCCAATTCTGCTACTGCATCTGCACGTTTGGTTGCCATGCTTGAGGATGTAGTGTGATGGCTGGAGTGAATACTAGACTTGTGGCTTAATCTTGAGACAGTAGATCCATAAATAGAATATGCGTAGTCATGATGAAGTAAATTACGTAGGCGGTGTTTTACAGTTTCCACATCATAATCTCCATCAGGGCCTGTCATCCTTTCGTAAATAATCTTGATAATGTCTGCCGTAACTGCATCACATGCGTCAACACGTCGTCTTAACTCTGTTGAAGGAGTAATGCAGTGTCGAATTTCAAGATAAATGTCCATTACATTGTTTTTTGCATTTCCTAGACTGTCACTCAGAAACGCAAGCTGCCTCTCTGTAATTTTTGCTTTAAGTTGTTCTCTGGCTTTGCGGGTTTGAGCTTTCCATTGGTCATACATTACTACAAGTTTTCTTTCCCTTTTGTGTGCCTCCTCTGTTTGTAAAGCGAGCATTTTTGGGGTTGGGTTCTTATTGCAGACGGAGCGTCGAGGACCCTGGAGTTCTTCATGAACCTCTTTACCCTTTACATCACTTAGAGCATGGTCTGTGGCTTCTGGTGGGAGATGCATCTCTATATTCTCCTGTTCACTTGTAAGAATGTCCTCAGACTTGTGCCTTTCAGTTTGTAAATTATCAATTGGATTTTCTAATTCTCCTAAACTTGAGTTAATATTGGACTCTGCCATTTTCAATGTGCTTTACAGTAATATTAGTAATTGCAGAAACTGAGATGTAGACCATAAATGTATCAATTAAACCACATTTAACACGGATATGCAACAACAACAAGTCCTTACACTCATATACAAGTATTTATAATCTTCTTCTTATTATTTTTTTACCTCTGTTTGGTCAAACACTGTATACAGGCTGAGTTACTCTTTAGCTATACCCATGTAATACTACAAGCATTACCGTACTTTCATCTTTGAATGTATAAGCTAAATAATTGTGATTTTCAGACCATCGCATCAGATCCATATTGCACACTGCTCGTATTGTTGCGGAATTCACAGTCCTACTTTGTGTCGACGGGCCCGGGGCAGCATTGCTTCGTTTTTGAGAGTCTGTCATCGGCTGCCGGAGAACACCTGTAACACAGCGACTGCTCCTCTTCTTAGCTTTGTTTGTTGAAAGCAGTAGCGCGGCAGGATTGATGAGCGTCAAGCTCTTACTGTAGCGGTCCCAATTGAAAGGATGGTCTCTTATAACTGATGGTTCATAATGTTTAAATCTGGTTTTCATTTACATGGACACACCGTAAGAGCTGAAACAAATGAAATAAAATATCACTAAAAGTGAACATTGCCATCTATTTCTCCACATGCTAGCATGACATTCACGCTGAATGACTACACATATCTGACCCACAACAAATTCAAGAAATACTTGTTACAAAGGAATACTTCTTAATAAGAACTAGCTTTACCAACCTTGTTCTCCTTACTCAACATAGGGCGCTAAATTAGCCATCTTGTACATCCTTTTTCTTCTAGTCCATAAATCATCCATCACATTGATTACCCATGAGACTTAGAACATTATACATTTTCAGTTTTCTTTATACTTTGGCTTCAAAATAAAGGTTCTTCACAATGTGAATTTATACAATAAAAAAAAACTTGAATTCACAAATAAATTCTGCCAAAATTAATATCCTTTTACATTCCCTTTTAAGGTTGTTTACAATTGGTTCTTGATGCAGTGTTGCACCTCCTGGGGAATGAGACATATAGACAAAGAATCAGCATTCTAGGTCAAAAAGGGTGGAAATAGTGTCATTGTGGGAAAAAATGTATTATGCGTGGCCTGTGGCGCCCCCTGTGATGGAATCGGGTCCGGTGTCTGTGTGGTAGGTATACATGGTCTAGATTTTCATTGTGCCATAATGCAATGCACACAAGAAGTTTATGGATTCACACTGCAAAAAATATCTGTCTTATCAAGTATATTTAACTTGTTTTCAGGTTAAAAAATCTAACCATCTTTAAAATAAGGTACATTTGTCTTAACAAGCTAGAATATTCCGCTTGTTTTTAGAAAATATGCCTTGAATATCGTGTAATTTGTCTTGTTCCATTGGCAGATTATTTCACTTATTTCAAGCAAATATATCCTCAAAAGTAGTGAAATAGCCTTGTTCCATTGGCAACATTTTGGAGTGCATTTGTTTGACACTGGTCAGCCATTTTGTCCATCATCTTGTATTTTATCTCGTAGCTGTGAACACCCTATAGGGAGACATGTATAAGACACATGGTTGCCAATTGCCAGGTCAATCAGAGTTATAGTTGATTATATGTAGATTTTTATAGGTTTCATGAAATGTTCACTGTACAAAATCTCCAAGAAGGCAGACATGATAGGTCCTTATAATAAATAATAATAATACATTATATTTATATGACGCTGTTCAGGGACCCAAAGACACTGTACAATAGTGACGTAGAAACCGAAAACAAACAGAAACAACAGAAATACTATGAGAAAACAACGAAGATTGAGAGTGTGGGATTTGGAGTGGCTATGGGTAGGCGATTTTGAATAGATGAGTCTTGATGCATTGCTGGAAGATGGGGATAGTCTCAGAGTCATGGATGATTTGGGGGAGAGAGTTCCAGAACATATGAGCAACCCTTGAGAATGTCCTGTCACCAAAGCCTTTGAGTTTGGACTTGGGGATTATGAGGTGGCCTGCAGTACTGGAACGGAGTGTGTCTGTTGGTTGATATGGAAAAAGAAGATCGGAGAGGTAGGCAGGGGCGGTATTGTTTAGAGCTTTATATGTCAATAGGAGGTCTGAGGTCTGAGTTGGCGATGTTGCGAAGATGGAAGAATGAAGATTTTACAGTCTGTTTGACGTGCTGATCAAAGGAGAGTGTAGAGTCCAGAATGACGCCAAGGTTACATGCGTGGAGGGATGGAGAAACAACGGTGTCATCGATGCTGAGATTGAAAGTGACAGTTTTGTTGAGGGTGGATTTGGTTCCAATGAGTACGAGTTCTGTTTTGTCGCTGTTTAGTTTGAGGAAGTTGTCCTTCATCCATGCTTTTATTGCAGTCAGGCAGGATTCATTATGGGTCAGAACTGAGTTTAGGCCTTTGAGTTGGATGAAATGGATTCGGTTAGTGAGATATGAATTCAGCCAGGCGAGTGCAGTTCCCTCAACACCCAGCTCCTCGAGCCTGGTGAGCAGAATCTGGTGGTTAACGGTGTCAAAGGCAGCACTTAGGTCGAGTAGAATCAGGATGTTGAGGGAACCGGCATCTGCAGAGAGGAGAAGGTCATTGATGACTTTGAGGAGTGCAGTTTCTGTGCTATGGATTGGCCAGAAACCAGACTGAAGAGACTTATATAGATTATTTTTGAGGAGGTGGGCTTGGAGCTGTGAGGCAACAATTCTTTCAAGAGTTTTTGCCAGGAAGGGGAGGTTGGAGATGGGGCGAAAATTGTTAAAGATGGTGTTGTCTAGTCAAGGTTTCTTTAGGATGGGGGTGACAGCAGCAGCTTTGTAGCAGGAGGGGACAGTACCATTGGTGAGGGAGAGTTTGACTATGCTTGTGATGTGTGAACAGAGAGCAGATAAGGAGGCATTAAGCAGGACTGTGGGAAGAGGATCGGGAGAGCAGGTAGTATTTTTGGATGTCATTATGAGTTTTGTGTTGTAAGGGGAATCAACCGGACTGAATGAAGAGAGGTGAGAGTCCTGGGCAGCAGGTGTACAAATATGGAGGTTAACTGTAGGGGGGCTGTGGTAGATTTATTAGATAGTGAGGAGTTTATTGTTGTTATTTTATCGTTAAAAAACTGCAAAAAAAAGTTGGCAAGTTTAGTGGAGGGGCTAGAGAGTGAGTCATTGCAGGGCTGAAGTAGTTTGCTGATAGTAGAGAAGAGGGTCCAGGAGTTCATACAGGAGCTGTTGATTTTGTTTGAGATGTAGGAGGACCTAGCAGCACTGAGGGCATCTCTGTAAGCTGAAAGGTGGTGTTTGTAGGCTTCAGTGTGAACAGTGAGCCCCCTTTTTCTCACTTGGCGTTCAAGGTGACAACCAACTTGCTTCATGGTTCGGAGTACTTAGGGTGTATTTGTACCTCCTTGGGAATGAGGCATGTAGACAAGGAATCAGCATTCTAGGTCAGTCGGGGTGGAAATGGCATAAATGTGGAATAAATGCATTAAGGCGTGGCCTGTGGTGCCCCCTGTGGAGGAATCGGGTCATGGTGTCTGTGTGGATAATATACCTGATCTGTACTTTCATTGTGCCATAGTGTAATGCACACATGAAGTGTATGTATCGATACGTTTTACACTGGTCAGCCATTTTGACCATTTTGTATTATATCTCTTATGTTTTACCACCCTATAAGGAGACATGTTTAAGACACAGGCATGCCGATTGCCAGGTCAATCAGAGTTATAGTTGATTTTAAGTACATTTTTATAGGTTTCATATAATGTTCACTGTACAAATATCCAAGATGGCGGACATGATTGTTCATGATGCAGTGTTGCACCTCCCAGGGAATTAGGCATATAGACAGAGAACCAGCATTCTAGATCAATCGGGGTGGAAATGGCACCATTGTGAATAAATGGAATGTGGGCATGGCCTGTGGCGCTCCTTGTGGAGAAATCAGGTTGGGTCTCTTTGTGGTAAGTATACGTGGTCTCTATTTTCAGTGGTGCAATTTATATCATTTTGCCATAATCTAATGCACACATGAAGTGTATGGATGCATTTGTTTTACACTGGTCAGCCATTTTGTCCACCATTTTTCAATACATCTCTTATTCCTTATCACACTATAGGGAGGCATGTATGAGAGACCTGTAGGCCAAAGGGCAGGTCATTTGGATATATTGTTGATTTAAAGTCAATTTTTGTAGGTTTTGCCAAATTTCCACTGTACAGAAAAATCAAAGATGGTGGACTTTATGGGTTCTTAAAGCTTTTTTGTTCATCATGAGAAATGAGGCATGTACACAAAGAATCAGCATTCTAGGTCAATCGGGGTAGAAATGGTATCAATGTGAAAAAATTGAATTTGTGCGTGGCCTGTGGCGCCCCCTATGGAGCAATCGGGTCGGGTCTCTTTGTGGTAGGTATACGTGGTTTATATTTTCAGTGGTCCAATTTATATCATTTTTCACCAAGGACTATTTGAGTTATTCAGTGGTTTCAAGGAAAAAAATAAAATAATAATAATAACAAACAATAACAATAGCAATAGGGTTTCTCCTACCGGAGAACCCCTAATTAGGGCATGGCCTGTGGCGGCCCTTGTGGAGGAATCGGGTCGGGTGTCTGTGTGGATAATATACCTGGCCTTTAATTTCATTTTGACAGAATGTAATGCACACATGAAGTGTATGCATCCATAAGTTTTACACTGGTAAGCCATTTTGTCCGCCATCCTATGATATACAGTGGATATAAAAAGTCTCTACACCCCTGTTTAAATGCCAGGTTTTTGTGATGTAAAAGAATGAGACAGAGATAAATCATGTCAGAACTTTTTCCACTTTTAATATGACCTATAATGTGAACAATTCAATTGAAAAACAAACTGAAATCTTTGAGGGTGAAAAATGAAAAATAAAAACCTTACAATAACCTGGTTGCATAAGTGTGCACACCCTCTTATAACTGGGGATGTGGCTGTGTTCAGAATTAACCAATCACAGAAAATATGGCACAACAGAGACATTACCAAGAACTGGACGTCCCTCCAAAATTGATGAAAAGACGAGATGAAAACTGGTCAGGGAGGCTTCCAAGAGGCCTACAGCAACATTAAAGGAACTGCAGGAATTTCTGGTAAGTACTGGCTGTGTGCAACATGTGACAACAATCTTCCGTATTCTTCATATGAATGGGCTATGGGGTAGGGTGGCAAGACGGAAGCCTTTTCTTACAAAGAAAAACATCCAAGCCTGACTGAAGTTTGCAAAAACAAACATCAAGTCCCCCAAAAGCATGTGGGAAAATGTGTTATGGTCTGATGAAACCAAGGTTGAACTTTTTGGCCATAATTCCAAAAGGTATGTTTGGCGCAAAAACAACACTGCACATCACTCAAAGAACACCATACCCACAGTGAAGCGTGGTGGTGGCACCATCATGCTTTGGGGCTGTTTTTCTTCAGCTGGAACCAGGGCCTTAGTCAGGGTGGAGGGAATTATGAACAGTTCCAAATACCAGGCAATTTTGGCACAAAACCTTCAGGTGTCTGTTAGAAAGCTGAAGATGAAGAGGAACTTCACATTTCAGCACTACAACGACCCAAAGCACACATCTAAATCAAAAAGCATGGCTTCATCAGAAGAAGATTAATGTTTTGGAATGGCCCAGCCAGAGCCCAAACCTGAATCCAATTGAACATCTGTGGGGTGATCTGAAGAGGGCTGTGTACAGGAGATGTCCTTGCAATCTGACAGATTTGGAACGCTTTTGCAAAGAAGAGTGGGCAAATTTTGCCACGTCAAGATATGCCATCCTAATAGACTCCTACCCAAAAAGACTGAGTGCTGTAATAAAATCAAAAGGTACTTCAACAAAGTATTAGTTTAAGGGTGTGCACACTTATGCAAACAGATTATTGTGAGTTTTTTATTTTTCCCCCTCAAAGATTTCAGTTTGTTTTTCAATTGAATTTTTCACACTTAATATTGGTCTCATTAAAAGTGGAAAAAGTTGACATGATTTATCTTTGTCTCATTCTTTTACATCACAAAAACCTGGCATTTTAAAAGGGGTGTGTAGACTTTTTATATCCACTGTATTTCTTAGCCTTTACCACCCTATAGGGAGACATGTAAAAGACGTGTAGTCAGGGGGAATAAGGTAAAGCCTTTCTAATGCTACTGAGTGGACAGGTAGGAAGATTATTGCAGAAAACAGGAATCTATTACCTACGTGATAATTTAGTATCTAATAATCTGACTCCATATTGTTTGTAAACATATGCAAACTTCAATGATCATGATATGCAGGAAGTTCTTAGAAAAGGTAGGTAATCTTTCGTCACAAGCCAAACATTTAAAAGATCATGTTTCATGGCGTACGTTATCCGCAATGCTCCTCATCAGTCAAGTCCCGAAGACAAGGGACAGTGTAGCAACACGGGAACTCAGAGACGATCAGTCTGGTCACTTCGATTTACGTACGTGTATGTGCCTATATCAGTAATCATAAGCGACCATAAGGTGTAAGTTGTTTAACATGAACCATACAGTAAAATGGCGTGTGTTCCTGGGTCTAACAGAAAGTTAATTATGCCCAACAACTCAGGGATGACTTGAATGTCATATGTTCCTGGGCCTAACCAAACTGCTTCGAGAATTCCAGGACTCAGGGACTCCAAGTCTGGTCGCTTAGACTTACTTATGTGTGCGTAATTACCAGTAGCCCTACGAGCTTGAATATGGAGGCCAACGAGGAATGTCGTAGTAATATGCCCTAGTCAATATTCCAAAGTAACACAATTTATTCCAATCAAGTAATAAATTTACAATACAAAACATAGTTACATACCAACACGATTCAACGTCCTCCCAACTAGCCTAATGGTCTACTAATTATACCATAAGTATTTAAGACACTATAGCACAAAGATATGCTAGGAGCTTCTGTTAAAGATAGACTCCAAGAACCAAGTCAAGCTTCCCTATTTATCCCACCCAGACAGGCTGATACAAAACTCCCCCATTGCATCTATAATAGGATCACCTCACCTTGGCTAAAACAATGAAAACAAAAAAACTGGCATTCACGCATTTACATATATTCAATTAGCACCATCCAAAGCTAGCTTTTGAAAGTAAGTACCCCAGATCTGGGGTACTTACATCAAAGGGATTGATTCAATTGCTTAGAACATTAGAACGGTTCCATCTATCCTATTTGCTGCGGTTGTTTCTGAAAGTTGTGGATCTCCTCTTTCCGGCAGAGTAAAACACCTCTGGTCTAGGTCTTACTACCTTTTGTGGGCATACAGAGTTTTATGACTCCCCCTCCTCCCCAGCGGGTGATCACAGCTCGTGCCGGCACAGCTGCCACTTGTAAACAAAAGAGCCGTCCAACAAACAAGAGTCGAAAGTTTAATTCACAATGAAGCCAGACACTCCATCGATCATAAGGACATATAGTTTGGATGCCTGGGACTTACCTTTATCGATCCAGATATCCTAGAGGCAACATCTTTATTGGAAAATCCATTTTCGTGGAACACTTTCCTCTTACAAGGTAAGCTCTGGTTTGGTCTATGCTTGAGATAAATCTTCCAGTTTGGTACCAAATGAATTCTTAGGTTCTTAGAACCTTAACCAGCCTATTGGAAGTGTTATCCGATCATGTATATTTATAGCTTTGGATGTGGTATATTGGTGAAGCATTCCGTTGCTAAAGCTATGTTAGCCTCTGTTAGCCTTCATTAGCCTAGCTCTGGGTTGGATTGACAAGTCTAGTAGCCAATTAGATTCTCCCTTCTGTGGTATGCAGATTTCCAGGCGGGGGAGAGCCTCTATAATGGATCCTCATTGCGCAATTGGTCGAAGGTCCCATGGAAAGTCAGTGGGATCAGAATGTTTGTTTTTATTGTAGAAAATGGTTTTCTATACTAAACAAATAGTATTAAAAACATTACAGATGTACATCAAACAGTGGAATGATGTAATTTACAGATTTGAGGTAAAGGGACACTTGGAAATGGCTCTTGACACCACTTACTAAAATAGCTGCCCAGATCTAGCACTTCTGTCTATCAATCCCCAATTTTTTTCTGATAATGTTGACATGTTTGGGAAACCTTAGGATGTGTGTATAGCAGAGAATATCTATATTTGAGTTTTAGCCTGTCCATGAAAGAATAGAAAAATTAAAAACACTTTTTTTGTGTGTTTTAGCTTGTGGTTGAAAACCTTTTTTCTTCCAATCTTTATTCTGATGAATTCCTCAATCTCCCAGGTGTATTTTATACAGAATACCTTCACTGTGCATGTTCTGACAACATATGTGCACATAAATTGCAGTTATAACAGGCAATGGCAGTATAGGCGGAAATCTCAATTTCTTCATTTACACTGAAGAGGCTCTAGACACATGGTCTTGCAGGATTCTTCACCTGGTAAACATTTACCTGTAACAAATGATACATAACATATACAGCATTGAAACCTATTGGAGAGTTCATCCCTTTATGGGACACATTAAAAGACCAATCAGTGGAATTTATCCAACGGAAGTCATATTTCTACTTTGTTGAATTGTTCATCCTCACACCTGGTTCGTCTGAGCAGATGGGGCTACCTTGGCCCCCACCGTGCATGTCCGTTCCTTTCAGGATGCAAATAGGTCCATTGGTGTGAGATTAGGATGTCCCACTGAGTTGAGACACCAGACAACACGGCACTTTTACAAACCTTACACAACACATCTTTCATTACACTACAGAAATCCCCCGTTTGGCCCCCGTCAGTCCAGAGAGATTGAGGGGGACCAAAGCTAGTGAAGTTGCAGTGGTGTTCCGGAGAGATGTTATCAAAGATATGAAGTAGAACCCTTGTGCCAGAGTTATAGTCACCACTATGAGGCTCGCCACCACACAGCTGCGATAGACGTAGTCCCACCACGTTTATTCATATCTTGCAGCCAAAGTGGAGGAGCTGGTCAGGATCTTGGCTGTATTCTTTGCGAGGTTTACTTCCACCTGTGCCTGATTGAGGTGGTAGTTGGTGTCCTGTAGAAGCTGTTTCACTATTACCATGGATTCCGTCAATGGCTGGGTGTTTTCCTCATAGAATGTATCCTCCCACCAGGGTGCAATGTCAGTGTCCAGTGGTACTCTACCTAGGATATGCAACTGTCCCATTGTGAAATCTTCTGTCACTTCCAACCAGAAAGTGTGGTTAGCTGGGCAGGTTAATCCCCCGTAGGAGAATGAGTTAATTTCATTGATGAAATTGAGTGTTTGACACTTGGATAGCATTAGCATAGCCGTGTAGGGAATGAACAGTTATTCGTTTTGTATCGTTAAAAGTTACCGATTGTAATGTATTACATGTGCAGATTATATAACTAGCAGTCTCATGACAACAAGATCTTATAGTTACCAACATGTCAGTTCCATTCCCCCAAAAATAGCCGGTGAAATGATCCCATTTGACCACTTGGTCGTTAACGACAACACCTAATGGTTAAATAGAAAAGGAGTTTGGAAACATCTGTTCCGGTACGACAAAAGGAAACGTTTCATAAAAACCAACACAGCCAACACATTCTTTGGAATAGTACATCATCACAGTGGTTAACAGTTCTGCATAGTTAATACTCTGCATATTGTAAGCCTGGAACCATTTGTCTAATTCAAGAGAAACAATAAGATCATTGATAGCGTGGTGTGTGGTCTTACTCAGCCGGAGATCTAATATCTCCTGCCGCGCTACTGCAAACAAGTCCTGTGCATAGGTTCTGCAAGCCATATCCTGTTCAACTGCGAATGTTTGATTAAAAACCATTTGGCTAAGTCTTAACAATGTCTCAGCTTCTGACTGAACTGCCTTTATGATGTTGTCATTACCCAATGTTAGATGCTGGAAACCTGTAGCCACTTGGTTTGAAATCCAAGCCGTGTACTGTGATTGCTTAGCCAATTGATATGTGTTGGACAAGGAGTAACCAGCCCCAAATAGGCCAGTCACATCTGAAAATAAACCCCGCCTTGTGCGGGAGTGTGTAGCTCAGCTAGCTAATCTGCCTTTATAATCTGAGATCAGATCCTCTATTCATGTGTGTAACCATGAGAATGATCTGTCATCCTTGCTGCAATGGACCTGGAATTCTGACAGAACATTGGAAAGGTTGTAGGACACATGAACCATAACTAGATTTACATCATTCAAAAGGGTCTTGTTAACGTTTCCATTAACAAGACCACCTTTAGGGACCAGATACGGTTTTGGGCACTGTGTTGGTTTGTGATAGCCACATGTAGTCAGGTTAAAGATTAGAGAGATTAGCAACAGACGAGCCAACACAGTTCACACCCTCCCTGCGTTTTGTCCAGACAAATGGTCTGGGTCTGAAGAAATCACCTGTAGGAAAAGTTAGGTTATACAATGCAATGACAATGTTATGATGTGTCCTGTTTTGAGGAGCAACATGCTTGCACCGATATGTGGCTGGTTGCAGCTCCATTGTGTTATAGCACTTCTTTGGATCTGTGCCATTGTTATTAACTGAATAGAGGGGACAGCTGACACCAGCCTGTTAAGAAAGCACACAGACAACCACACAGAGGTCATAGCCAACAACGCTTCACATCATACGGTTTGAATTTGGACTGGTTTGCATTGCGTCATATGGAACCATTTGAGTTTCTTTCTGGCCTCGATAGCCAGGCAGCTGTTGCAAATGGCCTTGACCTCATAGGGACCATGCCATTTTGGCGCAAACGTGTTTTCTTTCACAAACACTCACCATGATCATGTCCCCTACTGTGAATCTGGTTTCAACTTCTGGGTTGAACAGGGCATTGTTTGATCGGTCTGACTGCTGCTGTCTCAGTGTAGCCTGTGCATACAGCACCTTGAGACTGTCCTGAATCTGTGTCAACAGTCTGTTGTATTACAAACATTAGAGGTCCCAGGTCAGCTGGGTTCACCTCTGGGTCAATGGGAAGCCACATCGTTCTTCCTGTTATCAGCTCGTATGGGCTGATACCTGTAGATCTTGAGGGCGTGGCCCTGATTCATATCGACACTGTGGGGAGTGCATCAATCCACTGACCTTTGTGTTGCTCAATTTGTTTGGCGATTGATTCTTTCAGAAAGCGGTTTTGCTTTCCACAAAACCTGCTGTCTGTGGTCTGTACTGCACGTGAAACCTCTGTTTGATGTTTAACATTTTGCACATATCCTTCATGACTTGCCCAGTGAAGTGGTTACCTTGGTCTGATTCACAGCGATTTGGCACTCCCCAGAGGGGAATGATCTGGTTTGCCAGCACACGTGCCGTGGTGTGGGCCGAGTTATTCTTTGTGGGGATGCATTCGACCCACTTGGAAAACTTGTCGACTACAATCAAACAGTACCTATAGCCCCCCTTTGCAGGTTGAAGAGGCCCTATGTAGTCAATCTGCAGTGACTCCCAGGGACCCCTCTGGGGTTCTGGTCTGCCGAGCCTTGTACGTCCGGGTTTCCCCTAGTTCACCATGGCACACACCAAGCATGTTCTGCACCAGTGTTCAACATCAGTGGACAGGCCTGGCCACCAATAGAACTGCTTCATGAGGTGTGCTGTTTTCTCTGAGGGCACATGAGCATATTCGTGATACATCTTTATGATGTGCTTCTGCAGAGAACTCGGGACCACATACTTTCCATCACGGAGGACAATCCCCTGTATAACTGTGACTAACGAATCCTGTTTCATTTTAGCCTCCAGTTCCCCCTCAGAGACCCATAACTCCTTCTGGAATTCTCTCAAATCCATGGGTGTGGCCTGAATGGCACTGACATGTGTGTCACCTGACAGTCCGCCTCCCCAGGTCTCCCCAGAGAGTGCCGCCTGCTTTGCCAGTTTGTCCACAACTCCATTGTGTTCCTCGTGCACTGAAGGTTTTGTTGTGATATGAGCCCGTACCTTCACTACAGAGAGAACATTGGCACGTTTGTTAATCTCATTGAGATGATACCTTGTTGCCGAATCGCCTGTCCTGCTGCTGTGATGAACTTGTGCAATTTCCATTGTTCCATGTAGTCATGCACCACCCCAAACACATATCTGCTGTCTGTATATACACATAACGGTTCAGGGTGAGTCCTGATGGCTTCTAGCAGCGCTGCCTCTTGTGCGGACATGGAAGGAGATAACTTGATCAAATGTTCCTGACTTGTGTCAAATACAGTTGAATGAGGACACCACACCGCGCAGCCTGTGTGAAACTGACCATCCTCCCAGTAGCATGAACCATCTATGTATGCCCGCGTCTGGTCCGGAAGCTCTCGGTCTAGGACTGACCCCACAGCTTCTGGTTCTGTTTCACAGGTGTGTGGATGGCCCTCTCCCCCACCAAGCAGGTAAGGTAGGCTTCTGTCATTGACAGTGGTTATATCTCTAGCCTGTACATCTGCCAACCATCTAGCTAAACGTTGAGCAGACACTCCTTTGATTCTGCCTTGCAACAACATTTGAACCGGCGTGCACACTGTGTTTTGGCAAATTCGGGGATGAATTCCCGCAGAAAATTGGCAGTGCCTAAATCCTTTTGCAATGTATTCAGAGTGTGTGGGCGTGGCATTTCTGCAATGCACTTACATCTGTCCTCAGTCAAGGACTTTTTGTTTTGCTTCAGAGTACAACCTAGGTATTGGACCTCCTGACAAGCAATCTGAGCCTTTGCCCTGTTCATCTTGAAGCCTGCGTCACCCATTTTCTGCAACACCTTGTCTACGAGCTGCAAATGGTACTCATACGAGCCACCTGTTGCAATCAGTATGTCGTCCACATACTGCAAGACCTCACCTGTACCTGTTAGTGGCTTCAACACGTCAGCTACTACACGGCTAAAAATACATGGTGAGTTGTGCAAGCCCATTGGCAAGCGCCGCCAGGTGAACTGGACATTTGAGACTGTGAAGGCCAGTCTCTACTGGTCTGCCTCTCTGACTGGAATAGACCAAAAATCATTAGCAATATCCAACATAGAAAACCAACAAGCATTTGTAGGAACCTGGGTAAGCAATGTAGCTGGGTTAGCGACAATGGGTGTAACCTTGGGGAGCACTCTATTCAAATGCTGGTAATCCATTGTTGCCCTCCAGGTCCCATCTGGTTTTGGTACGGGATAGATAGGATAATTAGTGACAGAATTGCAACACCTGACTATCCCATATTTCACCAGTGTTTGGACTTTTTCCCACAAATCAGCCTCTGCCTCTGGGTTGATTTTGTATTGTTTTTGAGAGGGGTGAGCGATTCCCTCGAAACATACTTCCATGTCAACTTTACCACAGTCCGATTTGTCTTTTGCCCATACTTTATCATGTTTGTCTATCAATTGCTGGACCGGATTTGGAGTAGAGATGCACATAACTGAAGCAGACATAGTGGCTCCCCCCCGGTAGACACTGTGTCTCCCACAGTTATCTGTGACTCCAGACAGTGGATGACTAAACCATGCTTCATCATTATGTCCATATCCAAGACAGTCCCCTCAGTGTTACCAGATAAATACCAGTGTGGCTCCTCTATTACCACAGACCCCAAATCTAGTTTAGTCTTCTGAGTACGAGTAGCTGTCATTCTGGAATTTCCGATACCTGTGATCATCATTTTTTCATTTGTCAAAGGTAACAGAAAATTTGTACAGGACACTGCTGCTCCTGTATCGATTAAGACATTTGTTCGCTGACCCCCCAAGCTAGCCTTAACCTTTGTCCTGTTACCACTCAGAACCAATGTTCCTAGTGACGCAATGGGGGTCACGTACCCCCATTTTTGCCTTTATTTTGCGATAAGATTCGTGAGGTCAGCTACAAAAGAGGCGTCATGTTGATAGCTACCATTTGTCATTTGGGCAAATTGTTTTTGCATGGTGTCCTGCGGATTTAGAGCAGATGGATTAATTAGCTGTTTTACTTTTCTAATCACACAATTATCTGAAGATTCAGTCTTCATTTCGGGGTTTGTTTTATCTACTGTAGATTGAAGATCCTTTTTTTGAAACAATCTTTTATTATGTGTCCTGGCTTTTTGCAAAATGTGCATCGCAGTGTGGAATCTGAGCATTAATAATTACAATACGTTTCATTGGAAGTGAATGTGCCTAGATAATGAGAACAACAGAAACATCTCTGTTTAGACTATCACTCTGTAGGTTGTGCTCTGATAACCACAGGAATGTTTACATTCACCATTTGGCATGGGGGTTACTGTCTTGGAAACCTTATCTTTGCTAGGTAAACACGCCCTTCAATGTATATATCAGCTTGTAACCAACATTACAGTGAGAAGAGAGGAGTGAGATGAGATTGAGGTTGTGTGAGGAAGACCGACTCCGTAACCTCATGAACAAGACTATCTAAATGCTGCAATAAATAATTGAATTACTCTCTCCCTTGACAACCAGGTATGCGATTCATTATTTCAAACACTATACGAAACAGCTGATTTCTAACAGCATGGTGCCGTGACCCGGATGGACAACTTTTAACGATTCTACTGAACTTCGGCTGGAGAGCTCTGGGGCTGAATTTGCAATCGCAAGGAAGAAGTTGTTTTTCCTGGTTACTGGTTGCTGAGGACAACTGAACAGTGAGTCGTTAAACTACACCATATAACGAAATAAGATTGCAAAAGCGTTAGTTAGTCGAACAAGCCCTATGACGACCCGACTAGGCCGTGATTTTTATCGCGCGGAATCTGTCCATGGGCATGGACAGTCCGTCTCAATTTAGTGGGACGTTGACCTGTGCGTTTCAGTGCTGAACTGTATTTCGTGTGGCCATAGTATGATGACACTGTATTTTCCTTTTGAGCATTAGAGTGAAATATTGTATTTTTCGGCGATTATACAGTGACTTGTACAAGTAAAAATATAATGCCATCCAGTTGTACAAATACAACAAGAGGACTGCAGCAAAAGTTTTCCGACTAAACAAGATGGATTTAGAGGAAGTTGTATATGGACAGATGGAGAGTTTGGTACATATGAAGAGAAAAGACAAAGGAAAGTTAAGATGGCCAAGAAAGGACAACAGTCGTAAGGCGGGAAAGGAGACGAAGGAGACAATCAAAATGGACGAAGATTCATTCTGTTTGACCACCTGGCCGACCGACATTAGTCTCAAGATGGAGTCTCTCTTATGGGATCCTGGAATCATGGACGATACTAGGAACTGACGTGAGCTTTCATAATCATTGATTCAGAGTTCTTAAATGTTTATTTCCTAAAATGTATCGTACCTAACCATTAAATGAAGCTGGAACTTATCAAGGAAACCTGATCACCTTCCTCGGTAATAGCCAAGCTTATTTAATTGAATATCACATGTAGTTTGAAAAGCACTTGGATGGTATATAGCATGTTTTAATAGGCATTTGAAATAGCCTGTTTTGTTCTGTCATGCTTGAACATGTTTTAATAGGTATTCAAGAAATAGCCTGTTTTTGTCATGTTCACTATGTAATTTCGAATCAAACATATTTATTGCGTTGATGATAATGTTTAAAACCATAAGGCCTCAAGGGGGGTCTCACGGCAATGTGGGTAGGCTTTAACAGGCCCACCGCATGGTAACCATCTGTTGCGTGCTGAGCTGTTCGCTAGCACACGTGGGTACATCTGAAACCTACTGATGAATTAGAAATTGGTACAATGATGATTTTCTGATCTGGTAAAATAGTCTCATGGTTTTCTTACAAAAGGTTAAAATATTGTGTTTTCTCTCTCCTTATATATTGTATAAGTGGTAGAATGAAGAATCCACATGGTGATAGTCTTTAACATTAAAGAGACACGCTGTATCCCATGAGGCCTGAATTTGAATCCAATATAGTCATAGCCTATAAAAGAGGGTAATACAGCTAAAGCGAGTTTACTCCCCACAATAAAATTAGATGTTGTATTTTAAATTTACAAATTTACAGAAAATACTGTAGAGCTAAGGGGCTAATTTTGCAATTGCAAGGAAGCAGTATTGGTTGCTCAAAACAACTGAACAGTGAGTCGTAAAACTACACCATTAAATGAAAGTATTCTTACAGCATGGTGCTGTGAGTACGGATAGTTGGAATTTGCACTCTGATGGTGAGTCAAACCAGACTACCTCAAAGAACAAGTCAGTTAAAAGAGCATGAGTACCCAGATGAACACATCAGGAACCAGAAAACCTAGAAACTTTGTTTTTTAAGGCTGTAGAACTCTGTGGTGAAAGATGTGTTCTTAGTCTTAGTCCAGAGATTCCACTGGAGAAACTAAGTCCTTTTAGGCCACTCTTTAGTGAAAATCTTCGTTAATCATCTAGAAGTCCTTGCTAGGTGGATAAGAGGTTGACACGTGTGAAATAGTAAATATTAAAAATCTTGAATAAGTAACGTGCTTTAATTAAACTACAACGTGTTAAAAACGGGAACTGCAGCCATGATGTTGTAATTTAGAAAATGGCAAAATCATTGGCTGATGACATCAAAAAGAGCTTGAAAATAGATGACTGTCGCCAAGAGATAATTCAAAAATATGCCATTGCTCCAGAAGAAGAGTTTTGGAGTTTTTTTTGCCGGACCGCGTAAGCGGAGCCGGCTAAGAAGAGCGAATGTCTCTTACTGAGTGAGTAAGTGACTGACTGACTGAGCGAGCGAGCGACCGAGCGACTGACCGACTGACCGACCCTTGTTAAATAGCGTAGTGGTTAGAGAAGCGGACTCGTGAACTATAGGTCCCGAGTTCGTATTTCCTCGCAGGCGATGCATAGTACGCATTATGAATTATTCCGTATAGACGAAAACTTTGCTGGCTAAAACCGTTAGTATCTACATTATGGTAAGCCTGAAATGAAACAGTTTACGGTTATATTGCGACTGTTTCTGGTGGATTTTCAAATTACGCATCCGTGCATGTGTTTTGGGTCAGGATATACAAACACATTTGCTGGCTTAACAACATAGTTACGATATCTTAAGCCTTAACTGAAACTGTATATGGTTATATTGCGACTGTTTCTGGCATGGAATAGTTCATCTTCAGTCTCGCTAGCAATTGCTCAATTCTTATGATTATTCCTAGGAAGTTAGTAGATACTAGTAAGCCTATTTAACACAATCCTCAGTGGAGTCTAGCGACTGCTGAATTTTGTAATGCCGTGGCGTAGTGGTTAACGACAGTGTCTCTCATATGGAAGACCTACGTTTGAATCTATTGAGAGCAATGACATTTATTAATTATTTCTGGTAGATTCCACAATTCTCTCGTATTTTCACTTGATGAAAAAGTTAGTTATCGTCGCCTTTATTGATAGTTATTGTATCAATGTTATTCAGGAATGAAAGAAAAATGATGTTGTTTTGCCATGAAAGAAAAAAATACGTTCCTATGCCATGAAATGAAATAGCTTTGGCAGACTCGCTAGCAATTGCTCAATTCTTATGAATATTCCAGTAAGTTAGTAGATACCGGTAAAGCTTATCACTGGCTAATACGCTGTTAAAACGGCCAGTGGCAAACGCAATACATAGCCACTATTTGTGGTAGACGTAAACTTAGTAAGAAACGTTAGTCAGTTTAACTGTATCAATTTCATTCACGAATGGCCAATTAACTATTAAAACGGCTAGTGGCAAAAGAGGATTTGTTCAGGATAGAGACAAGAGGCTATACTGACACCAGGCAAAAGTACATCTCCGTGGTGTAGTGGTTAACGACACGTGGTGTAGTGGTTAGCCTTTCACGTGGGCGACCAGGGTTCGAATCTCAAAATGGCAACACTTTCTATTGCGGGCCGGCTGAACTAGGCTTGCCTGGTTTCTTGTTGATATACAGAAAACATGGGAAGAAATTCAAACAATCCCTGATGAATTACAAAAAACACGTTGGTCGTTGATTGTGTTATGAGTAATTCAAAAATGGAATGATAAATTCCTCAAAGATGGTCTTGAAAGATCTTTGAAGGGGAAAGAAAGTGTTGGGGCATCTGCTGAACAAATGGCTGAATTGGATAAGTTAACAAAAGGACTTGAAAAGTTGTAAAAAGGACTTGAAAAGTTGAAAAAGGAACTGGAAACGTTGAAAGCAGGAAAAACATCTAAAGACGCTCAAAGGCCATTGAAAAAGAAAACAGGATTCCACTATTGTGGAATCCCTGGCCATAGGCAGAACGAGTATCGCAAGAAGAAGAACCAAAAGACAAAGACAGGATGTTCAGATGGTTGGAACACAAGACATTCTGCCCACAGGCCGAGCAGCGCCAAGGAAAGATCTCCCATGTATGGAATCCAGGAATCAAAGATGGAGGATTTCCTCGCGATACCTGGAACTGACGTGAGCTTAAATAATCATTGATTAAGTGTTCTAAATGTATTTCCAAAAAGTATTTCCAAAAATGTATCGTACCTAAACATTGAGTAGAGCTGAAACATATCAAGGAAATCTGATCACTTCCCTTGATAATAACCATGCTTATTCAATTGAATATTAATTTGAAAAGCACTTTGATGGTGAATAACATGTTTTAATAGGCATTCAAAAATAGCCTGTTTTGATGTCAGTAGGGCCCATAGACCTTTACAAAAGGTGGTCTGTCCACCGAGTTGGAATGCATGTGTGTTCTCTCTCTCTCTGTCTCCTCACAGGACGACTGGTGAGAGGGAAACAATACACAGAAGGTAATAATTTTTTTGAGGTTAAGTGAAACACATGGCTTTCCATGTGCACTGAATTTGATTCTAATATATGTTATAATTTGGTTTTAGTCAAAAGATTGAGATTATAGTCTCGTGAAATTATAGCAGAAAGGGTGAAAACAGCCAAAAGCGAGTTTATCCCCTACAATAAAATTTAATATTTTATTTTAAATGCTAAATTGGCTTTGGTTAACTAAGAACATTTTTATCTATTTGTTTTTTGTGTTTCTCTAGTTACTGAGATGACATTTGTGTTTTGAAGAACAAGTTAGATACTTGTCTCAGTTCTATAAAGGTTGACTGACAAAAATAAACTCACCCTGGGTTCAGAGAGCAGCGCAGGGGGAGTGCTTGAGCCAGTTCCCCCCACACACTGCCCTGGGTTAGAAGAAGACATAGGCTTAATTGGGTGGTCATATCTTATTTTTAGTTTAGTCATCATTTTTATGATTGTTTTGGAATTTCCACAATAACATTAAGTTTCTGTGTCAGTCTGGGAGCTCTCTTTACTTCAAATTGGATAGGATAGAATTGAAACCTTTGGTTAAGGGTTAACTAAATTAGAATGGAGAAAACTCCAGCTCAGGTTACAATGTGTAACCTACTGCAACGACTAGGGCAATTGTATTAGCATATCTACCTCATCCAAATTTAGCATTTTTAAAGGTTATGGCCCAACTACCTTAGGAGAAACACAAACATAACATCTTGATTAATTTCCTAAATTGTTGGGAAATTGTCCAACTCTGTTTCATTTTGCAATTTTATTCTTAGTGTCGGTCAGCCAAACACTAAATTATAACTTTAATGCACATTTTGACCATGTCTGTTGTAAGACATTATTGTGTCTGTTGTAAGACATTATTAGACGTTATTTTTCTTCAACTTAATTGACATCATATGTTAAACAGACATTTCCCTAGAGGGCAATTCGTTTATTCAGTTAGGTATGTGCCACCAAACTACAGGAGTTTATAAATACATGATAGCCAATTTCATTGACCTAATTCCAAAGTGTGTTCAAAATGGAGAGCCGTTTAGCATTAAAATAAATTTGTCAATGGGCTATATGGTTTATGATTCCTTCACACAAGTGACCATGTTGACCATTTGATGTCTTTGATTGTGTTCACTTTCAAAATGTTCATTTTGATTATAATTTTTTTTAATGAATTTACAGTATGCAACACCTTCTCGAATGGATTCCAGATCCATCCCTATTACCAGTTCTCTATTTTTCATGTCCGTCCTGTAATGATGGCCAGTGCGTGTTCAGAATGGCGCCTCCTGTGGCCGTATTTGTAATTTTTCTGCTTTCACTCTTGGTGTCACTTTCCATTGACTTAATGAAGTGAAAGCAGGGGGGATGTATGATATGATTGATTATGATTGGAAAGAGTTGAGTTTAGAGCTCAAAGTTAATCGAATTGGTACTTATAAAAAGTTACATGAAAATGTGTGTTGTACCTTTTGGCATAGTAATAACAGAGCATTGGCATCTGTTATGTTTGACATCGTCCATTCACAGGATTTGTTTTAATTGTTTATTTGGAAATTGTTTTGTTTGATTTAAGGTCTAACATTTTAGTGGTGGAATAGCTTAGATATAACCATTTTTGATTTGGCTAAGCAAAGTCAAATCTGACCAGACAACGGAATCTCATTCCACTGCCATGTGCTATCGGGCATAAAAATAGCACATTGAATGAAATATCAACCAAGCCAGTTCTGGATGGAAAAGGAAATTTGATATAGACTATTATGGAAACTTGTCTTAATGGGGTGTAAGCTTCACTCTAATGATGGAACTTCTGAGATCCATAAGTTTTCAAGACTGATCTATTGTCTTCATTATTGGGAGTTGACAGAACAATACCCAGTGAAAGTCCAATGGACTGTTGAAGCACACTAATCATTGTTTTGCAGTTATACTTTCAACAGATCAGCACATTGCAACCCCTTTTCTGATGACAAATCACCACCGACTGGACACAGGCAACTTAATTGTGAGTACAACAACATGTTCTAGAAGAATCACTACAATTACACTGGACAGGTCTGTTCCAAATCTTCCTGACCACTCAAATGGCAGAACGATGCCAGGGTCAGATCACTTGGCTTCTCACTCCATTTCTAGATGAATCATCGACAGCGAAATGAGAGGAGAATCCACCTGAGTCCTAATAGACTCCACATACTACAGGTCAGAGTACCACGGGCCAGTTGACTGGACAGGTCATATGGTCCCAACACAGCGGAAGACACTGTTGTGGTGTTAATCTTGAATTAGTGAAGTGTTGGAAACTCACTACTCCACTACACACCTATGCTGACTTGTTAGGACAGCCAGGCAATTTGCTGGGTCCACATCACACTGACTGCAATAACTGATATTGGAACTTTACATCACTGATACAAGACAGAGAAGATTGAAGACTAGAACTACAGAACACTTGATGGGAATCTAGCTTAATTCCTAACAAGTTAGTTTTCCTAAATTGACTGGTGTTTTGATATTATTTATGTATGTTCATTCCTCACAAGGCAGGTAGAGGACTACATGTGATCACTACCCTAACATTGGTCATTGATACTTGTCTTTTTGTGAAGTTGCTTAATAGTCATAATTACAACAACTATCCTGATATGTTTAATAGTGCCATATTCCTTTTCAAAGGTAGAAACTGTCACTAGTACATTCATTGGAGTTGAGAGTTGTGTTACATTCAGGATATGTTGAGTCATTAGTATGATGTTGATGCATGATTCATGATATGGACAAGGGGGGACTTTGATTGTTTAAAGGGTTTATTGAGGGAATGAATTATGCATTTCATTAATATGTCATGTTAGGTCTGTTTCTGATGGACACGGGTTGGACTGATAGTAGTCTGATACTTGATGTGAATGGTAAAGATCGATCACGATGGTCACTATGACTGCAATGCCATACAGTGCTATGTGTCAGGGCAAGCTGTGTCCATTGCATCTTGTTTTCATTTAATTTAAGGAATAATAAAGCCTCATAGGCCAGATAATCCTTTTTATTATTTTTCTTTATTGTTTTTTTCACAGAAGTGTTTGGACCTTTTCAGTTTGTTAGGAATTGGATTGCACTTTTATTTTGCTAGTTTTATCAACATGTAATGATTATTTGTTACATGTGTGAAGGGGGGACTGATAGATATTGGGCATGAAAAGTAATTGAATTAAGCTTGACACAATGTATGACATTACTAACTATCTCTATACGAAGGACACTAGGTAGGAAATGTGATGCCCCATTACTGATGGGTCCCAAACACCCTGTCCATCCCACCTGCTAGGAACTATGTGTGTGACTGTCATAGCGCTCAATGAATAGACCCTTGGTTCATAAGTTGGAATATACCATACAAGGGTATTTTGTAGGATAAACTATTTCTTATAATAGTGGTTGGCTATGACCACTGACCGCCTCCTATGTGTCCTGGCATAAAAGACTGTGTTAACTTTGTAATCATTGGAGAACATGTAAGAACTATGGAAGATCAACATTTTGGACTCATGCTCATTAAATATTCTCCCCTGACTTGTTTGTTAAAAGACTCTGTTCATGGATCAAAAGTGGACAGAAGCTAACAATAGGGAACAATTAATGTTCAACATTGGCTGACCTAGCACCTAGAAATAGCTCCTTAAGTAGTTTTGTTGGAATCGGGTCTAGTTGTCCATTTGTGGGTTTAGAACTCATTACTAATTTAGTGAACGTGTCGAGCGATACAGGATCAAAAAATTAAAGTGTCCCCATTGACACCAGGTCAGGGAGTTTCAGGTCATTCTCAGGACAATTGTGATTTTGGGGAATATACCTATTTAAGGAGGAGTCAGTTATTTCTTTTCTAATGGTGATGATCTTTTCATCAAAGAAGTTCATGTATTCATTACTGCTGAAGTGAAGACCCACTTCACTTGTTGAGCATTGCTTTTTTGTTAACTTTGCAACTTTATCAAAGAGAAATTTTGGATTGTTTTTGTTCACCTCAATCAGGTTGGAGAAAAAAGCTGATTGAGCAAATGTGAGTGCTTTTCGGTATCGTAGTGTACTGTCTATCCAAGCTAATCTGAATACTTCCAACTTGGTGGAGTGCCACTTTCGCTCCATTATCCTGGAGGCTTGCTTGAGTGCTCTAATAATGTCTGTGTACCAGGGAGCGAGTTTCTTGTTGCATATTTCTTTTGTTTTTAGTGGTGCAACCATATCTAAAGTGTTTAGTTCACAGTTTTGAGTTTAGATCATCGAGTAGATCATTTGCGGATTTATTTACTCTGTCATCGATGAGTGAGCCTGGAAGAATATCAAGAAATCTATTTGTAGTACGAGAATTTATATTACAGCTTTTGAAAGTCATTGTTTGGGGTGTGTGATGGTAATTCCATCGAAAGGAACTCTTAATGGAAGTAAGTACAGAGACAAAATTCTCGTGGCACAATTGGCAGTTTATTATATATTTGCAAATAGAGAGATGCATCCTAAGCCTATCATAATAGGCCATTGAGGAATCTCTGAGGAAAATACATGAACAGTCAGTATTTATTACAGTTAAAAGGGGTGTGGTAAGGTACTACCCAGCTGTCAACAATACATAGGTAATACCCAAAGGGCAGGCTGTCCCCCCACCTTATCCCAAGGACCTAAGAACACTGTAGGTGACCTATTCAACTCAGAAGGGACACACCATCTGGACAAAGAACAGATACATTGATGGTTTAAACAGATAGACAGATTGATGAATAACCCAATGATCTACTGACACCATTCAATGAAAACCATAAACAAATACCAGATCCCCCACTCCTGCATTCCTTTTCTTATCTAAACAAAGGGACTCAGTACTTTTAACTAGTAACTCATTTATAGATTTAAGTATACATCAGTTCAAGAATTTCCATAATAATCTGTGCTCTTGATACCGAATCAACCCTCGGTATCAATCCTTAAACAATTTACTCATTAGGATTTAGACAACATCAAAACAGTACTGTTTAACAACATGATCTTTTATGATATCGTCACCCTAATAATTAGAGAACGGAACAAGTATCAAAATGTCTAGGTCCTTGCTGGCATGAGTCGGGAGCATTGCCTCTTATAACTTTAAAATCACATGTTTTCATTACACAGGACTATAACATGGTACAGCAAAAGCTTTTATGTTGAAAACACTGGTCAAAGGAAGTAATTTCAGGTGACATATATACTGACAATGTGGGGTAGGTTGCATCGACACATGGGTGTGTAAACACCAATCACTGAATACATCCTTCAATTTGTTACTGGTACAAGGTCCTCTTATACCAATTGCTTGATTCGTTGAAAAGTCCTCTCGTGGTTCCAATAAGATCTACAGTGAGGGAAAAAGTATTTGATCACCTGCGGATTTTGTACGTTTGCCCACTGACAAAGAAATTATCAGTCTATAATTTTAATGGTAGGCTTATTTGAACAGTGAGCGACAGATTAAGATCCAAAAAATCCAGAAAAACGCATGTCAAAAATGTTAAAAATTGATTTGCATTTTAATGAGTGAAATAAGTATTCGACCCCTCTGCAAAACATGACTTAGTACTTGGTGGAAAAACCCTTGTTGGCAATCACAGAGGTCAGATGTTCCTTGTTGTTGGCCACCAGGTTTGCACACATCTCAGGAGGGATTTTGTCCCACTCCTCTTTGCAGATCTTCTCCAAGTCATTAAGGTTTCGAGGCTGACGTTTGGCAACTCGAACCTTCAGCTCCCTCCACAGATTTTCTATGGGATTAAGGTCTGGAGACTGGCTAGGCCACTCCAGGACCTTAATGTGCTTCTTCTTGAGCCAC
>JACXGI010007634.1:0-36579 GCA_016801175.1 Esox masquinongy
CGGGCGGCGGCGGCCAGTCCCCGGCGGGCCCGGGCGGCGGCGGCGGCCAGTCCTCGGCGGGTTCTGGCGGCGGCGAAAACAGGGCAGCAGGGGGAACTGACGGCGGCGACCGCTGGGCAGCGGGCCTCGCTCCATCGGTGGGGTCTTCCTCCACTCTCCCATAAACCGTCTCCTCATCGTCCGAGGAGAGGGAGTCAGACCCCCAGTCACCCCTCCAGGTATAACTCCAGTCTGGAGGGACTGCCTGCTGGTTCCATTCGTGTTGGATCATTCTGTCACGGTTACGGTGGTGTGCGGGAAAGGAACCAGGTGCAGGCATTTTCTCGTTCAGCGTTTTTTTTTTAATAGAAACAAACCAAAAAAAAACAAACAACGAACGGATAACGAAAAGCTGAACTGAATGAAATCAAAATGCGCACAAGCGACTTATAACAAAACCTTCAAACCGTTAACAGCACAGCAAACACTCACCAAGAAACACGAAGACAAGCAACAATGATCCACAAATGCGGGGAGCAGAGGGGAAACATTTAAACATGTACAAATGATGTGATAGGGACCTGGTGTGCATGATTAAAGACGTGACAGAGACAAGTCCGGGGATGCGTTTGTGTGTGATGGGAACTGCAGGTGCACGGAACGGTGGCGCTGCTGCTCACCGTATCGTGACAATTTGTCTAATAATTTACATTGCATTAAATTCTCACTGGCATGTTGGAGACGTACCACGCGGAATTTGTGGCCATCAGTTGCGGGAAAATCGAGCTATGGGTGCACAGAAACTTGAAACAGTTCCGACAATTGTCTTCATACTTGCAAAACTCTGTGGAGGCTCTATCAAATGTGGCATACTGTACCTCGGAAGGTGGCGTATAGTGCCTGAAGTCTTCTTTGGTATGTGTCAGAAAATGTAGCGTACTGTAAACAAGCCCAGAGTAAACTACATTTTGCTGCCAGCACGCACCTATCTGTCACTCACACAGTGTGAAGCACTTGATCTAAACAATACTCCAAAAATAATTGAAAAATGCTCCTCACCAAAGGTTCCCATCCAACTTGCTGGTGCTTGAGGAATTTTATAAAGAATAGTCAAAAATTGCTATGTCCAGATGTGCGAAGCTGGTACATCCGAATTGACTCATGGCTGTAATTGCTTCTAAAGGTGCCTCTACCAACTTATGTAATAAGATTCTTTTTAAGAATTAGTCGATTTTTTTTTTTTTTCACTTCGACATTATGGACTTTTTGCTGTACCACGTCAGACATTCGCTTTTGTAGCCGGCCAAAAGCGAATGTCTCTGAGTGAGTGACTGACTGACTATACAATGTTAAATGTCATGGTTTGCTGAGGTACTGCCACCCAGTAGACCAGTGGTATTCAAATCTTACCCTATGAGGTCCGGAGCCTGCTGGTTTTCTGTTCTACCTAACCATTAATTGCTCCCACCTGGTGTCCAAGGTGTCCTAAGTGCCTGATTAGAAGGCTGCAATGAAAAAATTGAGTGGAACTGGCTTCGAGGTCCAGATTTGAATACTACTGCAGTAGACCATGTATTGAATTTGACCAGGGACAAGAACGATTAACTGAGGATAAGCTGGCTCCAAGCATCAGGAGCCACATACAATAAACCAAGCAAACAAGCCAAAGGTAAAATACAGCTGCATCGGCTAAACTATCCACTCACGCAGGATATTCACTGCATATGCGGTCCTTTTGAAATGCAGCACTAAAATCCACCGGTATAGAAAGCCGTTTGGGTTCTTAGCATCTTAAAACTCATTGAATAAGCCCATTGACCAATCAGCATTTGAAAGTCAACTATTGTGACTTAATTCTTTACGTGTATATTCTTTTTTACACGTAGGGTTTACACTATCATTCATAATCAGGGCCAGCTCCAGGCATAAGCGACATAAGCGGTCGCTTAGGGCCTTCGACCGCTAGGAGGCCTCTGACTGCTGGGGAGCCCTCGACCGATTGGGGAGAGGGGGCCCCAAATCAAATTTTGCTTAGGGCCCCCCAAAAACTAGAGCCAGCACTGTTCGTAATATCTATGCCACAGTGATTAATTGCTACGAATGTAATGATGCCTGGACCGTTTTGTTGCACACCTGTCGTTGCAGGAAAGGCAGCCTACAGTACTTCGGTCGTGGCCAGAAGGAAGGGTTAAAACTCCTATTCTCTTTGTCAAGGTAGCTAGGACTGCAGGCCAGAAAGAAAATAATTACTCCCCAACAACAACAAAAAAGCATAGCAAGCTAAGTAGCATGATGTCGTCATTTCAATACTTATAAGTTGTAATCAGTGATTATTTTGTACATTTAGAGGTCCGGGATTGCAAAGTGAAGGCAGATCCTGTAAATCTTTGGAAGGAATTAAGTGCCGGATGAAATTAAGTGCCGGATAACAGCAGCACAGTGCTGAAATAACTGAGAAAAGCCTCACGGATGTGCTGGTAAATAAGAAAAAATAAATGTAATGAACACAATGCTTTAACGCATCCATAACTGTCATCACTGCCAAAACTGGTGTATGCCCACATTATTACATGATTGGACTTACACCGACAGTCAAACTCATCTCTTATAATTTAAGCATTGCACCCAATCCATAGATGTCCATAATACCATAACGTCAAAATTATCGGATCATAGTCATCAACACAGATAATGGAAGATTTGTCTTATCTGTTTAATGGTCAAAAACACTCCACATAACAGCCATGGAACTCTCCCCTCTGTCCTGTTTATATGCCGTCTGTCCTGCTGATTTTAAAAATGAAAATAAATCTGAATGTCTTTTAGACATTATTTCTAACGTTCGCAAACTATCACTATTCCACCACAGCTGTTAAACATGCCCTTTTAACGGCCCTGTTACCGCATATGCGATGACATGACTGTATGCGATGACATGACTGTGCAATAGACACAGTCTATTATAAAAGTTTTTGTTTTTTAATAGACTTTAGTTCTTTTTTACCAATTTGTTGGTCAAAGAAAATGTTTTATACTTATTAAGACTGTTAACCTTATCTATCAAATTATGTGCTGGACCCAATAGGTATCGGATAAGAGTCGCCCTGTCCCGACCGGGTCTGGATCCTGAGGTCCTGGATCTGGCACAAATCAAGCACGGCTTGTAATACTGTTTTTGTTGTTGGTCATGTTTGGACCTGGTCCATTCAACTAACTCAAGGGCTATAGCTGCTATCAATGGTTGCTTGTTAGCATTGGAGCAACAGGATAGCTTGTTTGTTGTTATTTTGGTGATCTTTTTTATATACTATGTGGTTAAGCAATTCAATTCAGTTTTGTGTTTTCAAGGTGTTTTTGGATTAAGTCCATATCCATTTTTACTGCATCATCCATGTTGTTCCCCATTGACAAAAGCTTGCCAATGAATTTACTTCACCATTTTTCTCCTTCGGAACATTTCTATTTTTACGCTTGTTGGGTTCACGGACACTGCGGACGTCTCTGGCCAAGTAGAATTCCGCTCCCCACCAACGCTCCATTAAAAATGAATGAGCCGCCCCATCCCCCACTTGCTCTCTAAAACCACCAGTTGCAGTAAACCAAGCCAGATCTAATATAGCTTGCATACACAATTTAAGTAAATAAAAAGCTCTTCAAGCCCCCTCCCTGGCTCATCACTGCCACCTTTACCCGGCTGAACTAGGCTTGCCTAGTTTTTCTTTCTTGTTTTTGTGTTGAACTCCTAATTAAATCCATTCTGATTTCACGTTCCACAATAAAATGTGGAAAAGTCCAAGGGGCTGTGAATACTTTTGAGAGCTATTGTAATTACTGTGAGAAGGCCTTGCTGCCTGTAATGTGTAATTTAACATCTTGTCTGGGGCTATTAAAGGAAGCTGGGTTAATCTTTCTGGCAACCTTCTTTCCACTCAGGGTGGACTGCCGGCCTTAATTTCCCTGCTGCTACTACCATGAAGATGAAAGGAACCAACACATACCATTGTGGTATGTATAACCTAACACAAGAAGATTCTGCTGACTGAGTCTTTCTGCTCTCTCACGCTCTTTCCTCTCTCTTTTCTTAGAAAGCAATGGGGCATGGCCTCACTGCTTTCTAAGAGAAACTCACTCTTAACAGTTCACTCTCATTTATTTTTTTTCTTGTCATGGAGAGTATTAAACCAATGTAATTTAAATGTTGTTTTGAACTCTGCATGTTTTTTAAACAACTTTTTTCTAGTTTGGTATTATAACATAGGTATGGGTGTTATGACCATGAAATTACGTTGTGAAATTCTCATGGGGGTGGAGTACAAAATGTGCTGTAATTTTTAAATGATTCATTTGATAGAGAAAATTACCTTCAAATGTATTTGAAATGGTACCATACTTATTAGTACCATTTCAAATACATTGCTGGAATACAGAGCCAAAAAAAACTTCACTAAACAAATATTTTTAGAATTCACATATGTCACATACGTCTAATTTCATAACAATTCAACACTGCTCAAAAAAATGAAGGGAACACGTAATCATCTCAGTATAACCCCAAGTCAATTAAACTTTAGGGATATCAGTCTGTCCAGTTAGGAAGCATAAGCGATTGTGAATCAGTGTCACCTGTTTTGGTGCAAATGAAAGTGACAACATGTGCACTGGAGAGGCAATAGCAAGGCAACCCCCAAAAAGGGAGTTGTTTTGCTGGTGGTGGCCACAGACAATTGCTCTCTCCTTATCCTTCCTGACTGATTCTTCTCTAGTTTTGCATTTTGCTAGTGTCCGTGTCACTACAGGCAGCAGCGGTACCTGCAGCCCATTCAGGTTGCACAGGTAGTCCAGCTCCTCCAGGATGGCACATCCATACCTGCCATCGCAAGAAGGCTTGCTGTGTTTCCCAGTACAGTCTCAAGTGCATGGAGGAGATACCAGGAGACAGGCCGTTACACGAGGAAAGCTGGACGGGGCCGTAGAAGGGCATCAACCCAGCAGCAGGACCGGTATCTGCTTCTTTGTGTGAGGAGGAACTGCCTGCAACATCATCCAGCATGACCAGTTTGGCGGTGGGTCAGTGATGGTCTGAGGAGGCATATCCTTGGAGGGTCACACAGACCTCCACGTGCTAGCCAACGCTACCCTGACTGCTGTTAGGTACCCAGATGAAATCCTCAGGCCCATTGTCAGACTTTACGCTGGTGCAGTGCGCCCTGGGTTCCTCCTGGTGCAGGACAATGCCCGGCCTCATGTGGCCAGAGTGTGTAGGCAGTTCCTGGATGACGAAGGCATTGATGCCTTTGAATGGCCCTCACGTTCCCTCAACCTAAATCCAAATGAGAACCTCTGGGATGATATGTTGGTGCATCCAATGCTGCCAAGTAGCGCCACAGACTGTACAGGAGCTCTCCGATGCCCTGATTCAGGTCTGGGAGGAGACCCCTGCCCCCCAGAACACAATCTGCCATCTCATCAGGAGCATGTCCAGACATTGTCTTGGAGTGCATACAGGCACGTGGGGGCCAAACACATTACTGAGTCACATTGTGAGTTGCCGTGATGAAATTCACACAGGTTGGAACACAGGTTGTGACTTCAATTGTTTGCTTTGATTTTCGGTGTGAGTTTGAATCCAGCCCTCAATTGGTTAGTGATTTTGGTTTCCATTGACCGTTGGCACGTCATTTTGCTCGATTTATGAATTACACAATGTACAGTAATGATATAATATATTTAGTTCATCAATACCTGATTCAAGTGTTCCCTTAATTTTTTTCAGCAGTATAATTAGGCATTACCTGTTCTCAGTCTTACCACTCATATTTCCTTCTTTTATCTGGATCCTTTCAGACGATCTCTCTTGCTTTCCTTTCTATCAATCTCCCCATTTATATTTCTAGCCCTCATCTTCTTTCTCTCACATTCCCCTGAATCAACTGTTTATGGCCACCCCTCCCCTGTCCCCACCCCCTCTCGCTCCCTCTCTCCATCCCTTTTTCCCCCTCAAGTATATGGAGGCTGATGGGTCTGCTCTACAGAGACCTCAATTAGCCCCGGCTAGCGGACCTCCTGCCAAGGCACGCGTAATAGGTAGCAGCTACAGTTGGAGCATGTCATGTCATCATAATCATCAACAGCAGGCAGACTTTACATAGGACTCGACACAGCCCTGTATAAGTCTGGTTGATGATTGATCTTGTTAGTTTGTGTCACGTAAGATAGTTTTCACAAAAAAGGCAGATTGGCTTTACAGAAGGGCCTAGTAAACTCTTTCCTGTAGCCTCGATAACCCGAGTTGATATGATGTTGTTGACAAGGTGGTAGTGGTGTTTTTCAGTTCATGTTGACTTTGTTAAAGGTCATTTGTCCTGTGAGCTGCCTTGGTCGGGTCCTTACAGTTCTACCCAAGCTATATCTGAGAGAAACCATTCATCATTAAGCTGCTTCATCCAAAGTCCCCTCTTCGTCAGCCCTTGTCTGCTGTCTGCTATCTCAGCCTGATTGATGCCCACGGCCTTATTGCAAGGGAAGGAGGGTCGATGGCAAAAAATGTGCTGCTGGGTGCATTAATGTTGTTTTCAATTGCATGGACCTTTGAACAGGCCTCATCAGTCTTTAACCATTGGACAGCTAGGGGAAAGATGGCTGTGTGAGTTATGTAGGCTAGTTTGAGAGGGCATGATGAGAGAGACCTAGTTCTTTCTGAATAATATTTGAATAAATATGAATATTTTGGTGACAATCAAGTATTTGCCATGCAGGCCATACCTATTTTCCCTCCTTCCTCTCCCTGTGAATGAGGGAAACACATTGAACAGAATGTATAGTTGGGTGACTTTACGACACAGTTCACTTACAATGCCGTTCACTATCAATAATGATTTATAATAATGATTGACACTCATTCTCAAAGGTGATGACATCACAACAGCAAACACAGTTTTTAGGTTCAGCAGTGAAACTGGAGAAATCGTATTGTATTTGTTATAGTTAGTTGTTGTTGATATTATTTTATTCCCCTGTTTATATGCAAATTCCTGTGAGAGAAAGGCATGTCAACATTGTGGCTCGGTAACATACCTCTGAAATTTGCAACCTCACACTGCTTACCCCATGTGACCTAGATTCTTCAACGTTTCTGGATTTTCTACCATTTTTAAATTATTCCTATATTACCAAATAACCAATCTTTATAAAACTTGATATTTGGCATCTACGTACCAATGTCTTTGATAGTTGTATAATCCAAAATTAAACAACTTTTTCACCAATAATGGCCCCATGATTTCTCTTGATCTGTGTCATTATGTTTACATTATTTGGCACAGATGCCAAAGTTATAAATCTAGCGAATTTCAAAAGTAGGGTTCATTTTGGCCACATTTTGTGCACCATTGGACGGACAACCATGCAGCATTTGATGCATCTGTGGATATTTGGTGCTTGCAGAGTTTATTATATATTCAGTGCAGTACAGTTAGACACCAGCAGGGTCAGTTAGCCAAATGACCTAATCCCTATTTAGTAGGACCTAAAGGTTAAATTTTTAGGTGGTGGTATTTTTTGTGACCAGACCATTTTTATTCAACTCCTGCTGTGATACAGATGAAAACAGAGACCATACTGTTACCCAGGCGTTTCCATTCAGATTATCTAACTGTCCTTCAGCTTTGCCAGTTATACAGATGGGCTGTATGCATGAATAAGAATTACATTGATGACTAATTGTGAACCACAGCATGAAATCCAGAATCTACCAAAAAATTAAGGTTTCCCATTGATAATTGATAATTGTTGGCTCCACTTCAAAATTGTCTTCGTCCAACCAACCTGAACAACCTGGAGCAAATCTGCCAAGAAGAATGGGACAAAATCACTGACACTTTGCCAAGCTGGTACATATTTACCAAAAAGACTTAAAACGTTTATTGCAGCAAAAGTTGGCTCGACCAAATATTAATTTATATGGGTTCAATCTTTTTCATACAAATATTTCTCAACATGAAACCAATGTCACCTTTAGAATAATTGATTTTGAATGTTATTGTTTTAAAATATCAGACTGTAAAAAATGTCAATATTCCATTTCTAATTCAGAGAATTTCACAAGGGTATGAATTTTTACATGGCACTGCATTTGTTTTAAAAGATAGGCTAATATAACTGAGTGTTTTGTGTAGACTGCTAGAAAATACATACTGTAGCCCTATCAAAATCATTGGAAAAATAGATCTAGTCCTAACACTCATATTTGGCCTATTTTATTCAACTGCATTTTTATTTTGGTAATAGACTAATTATTCAGATTTTACTACATATACCGACTCCATTAACACTTTGGTTCCTCTGACAATTTTAGGCAATACATAGTCAGTTAGACAGTATAATGCGGTGTTCCTGCAAATTATGTTCTCTGTTCACACCTCATCCCTAACCCCAAAACACTTGAAAATTCAATCTATTGATGATGTTTGGAGGGGTCAATAGGACAAAGTATCTATCATTCCAGACGTTGCCCAACCCTAATAGTGTGTTATGCTTCGGACCGACAGATAGACAGTGCAGTGTGCTTTGGCATTAGACCGACCAGCAGAGATGGGCTGTGCAGTGTGTTTTGGCTTTAGACAGACCGACAGATAAATGGGCATTGCAGTGTGCTTTGGCCAGAGCTGCTTTTCTGCGAGTCTGGGAAGGCCAGATGTTCCCATGCAGACACAGGGGTGAGATGTTTGCCGTGCCTGGCCTGTGTTTGCCTGGTCCCTCTGAGATTGGCTAGCTGGATAGGGTCTGCGAGCTGGCGACGGTCCGAGTGTGCGTTCACACAAACACAGTTGCACATAATGAGGGGTTTCCAAATATCCGCCGCTCTTTCATACCCTGGTGACACCATTGGACACCTGGCCCAGCAAGAATGGTCTCTTTTTTTTTTTTAATTATTTATATTTTTTTATTCCAGACAGGCACTGTGTTCATGTGAGGGGCTTTGGCTGTCTGTAGGGCACAGACTGAATACAGACAGGGACACATACAGGGAAATGGGATCAGGCATACAGGGGGTAGTCTCAGACCAGATTTTGGTGTGTATCTCTGACTGACCGAGCGACTGTCTGCGTATATTTATGCTATGTGTGTAAGAGGCTGGGATAGTTTAATGGCCCTGTGAATAAATTGATACATTTTCTAGCCTTTTTATAATGATTTAATGGCCGTAGCTCTCCCACAGCTCAGACACCTGGAATGGCAGTGACCCTCCTAAATCAAGCTGCCTGACACCCAAGTGCTGTTGCTGACTACGCTGCAAAAAATGTTTCCTCAAAAATTTGAAAAAGAAATGATTGTTTTCCTTGACTCAATCTGCCAATCAGATGAGAAAATGTTGCTCGTAACAAGACCAAAAGAGCAAACTTGACTAATTCAGGCATAGCTTGATTTATAAAATAAGACTATAAGATTAGTCAAAACAAGAAAATCAGTCTTGTTCAGATTTTGTTTTTGTATCAGAAGTTTTGTTTTCAGACTTTTCTGGCTTGTTATATGCAATGTTTTCTAGGCCTTATGAATCTGCCATATTGGAAAAATTACATGATATCCCTAAATAAAATTATTTGTTTAACATGATTGACAGCAAAACAATCAAGTCTAAAAAGCATGACCAATTATAGCAGACTAATCACAGGCCACATTTGATCAGTGGTGTGTATGGTCATGGGTGGGAAAAGGCAACTTTAATAGTGTAACTGCAAAATATGATCTGTGAAGGGTAATGTTCTGTTATCGCCAATATTTTAATGGCATTGGTGATAACACCAGATCCTCCAACGTCCTTAGTCCCTGCTGGTGGACTCCTCTTCTGCTCTCCCCACAGATTTTCAAAAGGCAGACAGGTTTTGGCCTAAAGCTTCCTGGTATTTGGGAGTCCTTTTCACCATGCATAATAACAAGGGTCCCATTGCCTTTGGAAATAAAACATCCCCAGAACATCACAGATCCACCACCATACTTTACCATGGGAATTAGGTTATTTTCTACATGACCATGGTTCTTTTTACACTAAACACACCTTTGATGTTAGTTGCTGAAAAAACTATTTTAGTCTCATCAGTCAATGGAAACTAGTTCCGATGGGGGTGGTGTCTAATTGTAGTTTTGGGGGTCTGAGTCGCATTAAGATGTAACCAACTTCTGCAATTCTCCAACTTTTTTTTGGTACTTAATCCATCCTTCTCACTGTGAGTGGGGGCAAAGTACACATACATGCTCTTCCAAGGAGGTTTGTCACAGTACTAGTTGTTTTATATTTCCTAATTATTGCCCTGTTAGTGGCGATGGGTATTTTCAGGGGTGTAGCTACCTTTGGCTGATAGCCTTTGCCTGATTTGTTTAGGTCATTTTTGTGTGTTCTCTTGCCTCTCCCATGTTGTTGGACAATTATGGGCGTTTAGCCTGTGTGTCACCTCATACACATTTTGGTGCAAGCCTAACACCGCGCATGTTCCTGAGAACACCGTCACTAATGTGAAGCATGGTGGTGGCCGCAACATGCTATGGGAATTCTTCTGTGATTTAAAGGGTGAAATGAATGCAGCAATATATAGAGAAATCCTGGAAGAAAACCTGCTGATCTTCATCTTTCAGCCGGACAATGGCCGCAAATATTCAGCCAAAGCCAGACTGGAGTTGCTTAAACACTAAACAATTCCTAGATTGCTACAGTCAAAGCCTGGACCTCACTCGAATTAAGAATGTAAAAGTTGTTGGAAAATGAGGTTCACCAAAGGTCCCAATCCAACTTAATGGAGCTTGTGCAATATTGCAAAGAAGAATGGACAAAATGTTAATTTATTAAATCCATTTTGATTTCATGCTGTACTACAAAATGTGGAAGAGTCCCAGGGGGTGTACACTTTAGATATACTGGTCTGTACTACAGCTGTGCTTGGGTTGGGTAGAGCTGTGGGGATTGTTGGTGCCTGGTCATAAACTATTTTACCTTAGTCTGACAGGTCAGAGAACACAACACTTTAATTTTGCCCATCTTCACAATCTACCTGTGGAGTGTGCTCTTAATCACACACAAATGGACCTGCATACTGACAGGGGACAAATTAATGGAAAAACCTGAATAAATGAGTGGAGGAAATTAACAAATGCAGACGCTTCTGTACAGGTGTACTGTATGATACAATTAAGCAATTAACATTTTATCATACTCTGCAGCATGTATAGAAATGCCGAGCATGCCCAGTTGACCTCGATTTTAGATCAGGATGGGAAGAGAAAATTATCTATGCGTTAGACAGTGCTCTCTAATACCATTATCAACAAAAACAAATGAGGAAATTATATTTTGGGGGAACAGTGTTCCATCTCTCCAGTAGAGTTCTAGAGACTTGTAGAATCTATGCCAAGGTGCATTGAAGCTGTTCCGGCTATTTGTGGTGGCCCAACACCGTATTGAGACACTATGTTGGTTTTTCCTTTAATTTGTCACCTGTCCTTTTTTTTGTCATCACACATGCGGAACCAGATACTTTTTGCCTTTGGCAACGCAATGTGTACACATTTTTTTTTGTCATGTCACATGCACACGTTATGAAATGATGACCATTCTCGAAATTGGTTTGTGCTGGGAACATTATCTGGGCATTCATAATTCCTTGCCAAAGTGGCTGTGTGGCAAGTTTTTCTCAGGCAGGCCAATACCACTATTTAAACAATTTATGCTTCTGAAACTATTCAGGAGGCCTCACAGCCTTCTGATTTACAGTACAACCGACACCTGGCAGAATTCTCACATTAACACTATTCTGATGACACTGCTCACTCCCAATTCTGTGGTAACAACTTCTGTATCGTTGCAAAATGCCAGTACCTATCCCAAAATGTCATGGTTTTCCTCAAATCCAAGTTAAATATTCCTGCAATCAATCAATATTCCAGCCAGGATCTCTGGGGGATTTGGGAATTTTATAGGATTCTGCTATCTAACTCCTTTAGATCTTTTTGTAAATGTATTGAAAAATTCAAATACAGAAATTTCATATTGACATAAGTATTCAGACCCTTTGCTTTGACACCCTAAAATTGAGCTCAGGTGCATCCGGTTTCCATTGATCATCCTTTGTTTCTACTACTAAAAAAGTTGAAAAGGAAAGTTTTGAGTGAGGAACAGAAGTGTTCAATTTGCAGTGGTCTCTTAATTTTAACCCTTCTGTTCCTCATTCAAAACCTTCCTTTCCAAATTTTTTGGAAAGGAAAGAAAAAGGTGCAGTGGTCTCTTAATTTGTTCCAGGGCTGTATTTTTCACTGACGCTGTGCGGTTGTAGAGAACAAGCCGTGTCCCTGATAATCATATGTATATTACAACCGAAATACCATAATCAGCGTTCAGCATGCAATCCTGAATCCATTCCCTTTCTACCTGAAGTTGGGGAAATGCAGCAAAACAACCCGTAGGCATACTGATTCTGCCACCTGGTCTCATATGTAAACTATTATACGTAAATCTATGGCACCCTATTTCGTATGATATTTTACATTAGCCTACATTACATTACAATGCGCTACCAAAACGTATAATACATTATGAATTAATGTAAACGTAACTTACGTTTTACTAGCGTTTGTAACATATCGTATGTAACGAACCCTATGAAAATGTATCATACATTACAAATATACACAAAATGTTGAACCGGCAATGTTCAGCTCCGCAGACAGGCATCCTACCCACTGCTCCACACAGGTCTATCTGTTTATAAGGGATGAGTAATGGCCTTACCAAGGTTGCTACAATATGTAATAAATGCATTTTAAGGTTACAATTAACATTAGGTATCACAGCACAGAGTTTAAGGTTTGGGTTAAGGTTAGGTATCACAGCACTGGGGTTAAGGTTCGGGTTTGGTTTAAGGTTAGGTATCACAGCACTGGGGTTAGGGTTAAGGTTCCACTCACTTTTTCCCCCAACGGAACACCTCCCTTCGACTCTGAAAGTCCATTGAATATTTCAGGACAATCTACAGGGAAGATTGAGACTTCACAGAAAATCTTACATTTTTGAGTAAATCAATCAAATTTATTTATAAAGCCCTTTTTACATCAGCAGTTGTCACAAAGTGCTTTTACAGAACACCCAGCCTGAAACCCCAAGGAGCAAGTAACAACAATGTTGAAGCGCAGTGGCTATGAAAAACTCTCTAGGAGGGCTGAAATTTAGGAAGAAACCTAGAAAGGAACCAAGCTTGGAGGGGTGACCAGTTCTCTTCTGGCTGTGCTGGGTGAGCATTTTAACTTCATTGCACTTCTAGAAAATTAACAATGTTTTGGTTTTAGAGAGTAGCCTACTGCTGCTGCTTTAAACAAATGACAAATACAGTTGTGCTCAGAAATTGTGAAATTTTGGCATTGATTTTGAAAATATGACTGATCATGCAAAAAACGTTTTCAAGGATAGTGATCAAGGATAGTGATCATAGGAAGCCATTTATTATCACAGTTGTTTTGGCTCCTTTTTAAATCAAAATGATAATTGAAATCACCCAAATGGCCCCGATCAAAAGTTTACATACCCTCGAATGTTTGGCTTTGTTACAGACACACAAGGTGACACACACAGGTGAAAATTGCAATTAAAAGTGAATTTCCCACACCTGTTGCTTTTTAAATTGCAATTAGTGTCTGTGTATAAATAGTCAATGAGTTTGTTAGCTCTCACATGGATGCACTGAGCAGGCTAGATATTGAGCCATGGGGAGCAGAAAAGAACTGTCAAAAGACAAAGTAATGGAACTTTATAAAGATGGAAAAGGATATAAAAAGATGTACAAAGCCTTGCAAATGACAGTCAGTACTGTTCAATCACTTATTAAGAAGTGGACAATTTGGGGATCTCTTGATACCAAGCCAAGGTCAGGTAGACCAAGAAAGATTTCAGCCAAAACTGCCAGAAGAATTGTTCGGGATACAAAGAAAAACCCACAGGTAACCTCAGGAGACATACAGGCTGCTCTGGAAAAAGACGATGTGGTTGTTTCAAGGAGGATAATACGATGATACTTGAACAAAAATGAGCTGCATGGTCGAGTTGCCAGAAAGAAGCCTTTACTGCGCCAATGCCACAAAAAAGCCCGGTTACAATATGCCCAACAACACCTTGACACACCTCACAGCTTCTGGCACACTGTAATTTGGAGTGATGAGACCAAAATAGAGCTTTATGGTCACAACCACAAGCGCTATGTTTGGAGAGGGGTCAACAAGACCTATAGTGAACAGAATACCATCCCCACTGTGAAACATGGTGGTGGCTCATTGAAGTTTTGTGTGTGTGAGCTCTAAAGGCACAGGGAATCTTGTGAAAATTGATGGCAAAATGATTTCAACATGTTATCAGAAAATACTGGCAGGCAATTTGCATTCTTCTGCACGAAAGCTGCGCATGGGACGCTCTTGGACTTTCCAGCACGACAATGACCCTAAGTACAAGGCCAAGTTGACCCTCCAGTGGTTACAGCAGAAAAAGGTGAAGGTTCTGGAGTGGCCATCACAGCCCCCTGACCTTAATATCATCGAGCCACTCAGGGGAGATATCAAACGTGCGGTTCATGCAAGACGACCAAAGACTTTGCATGACCTTGAGGCATTTTGCCAAGACGAATGGGCAGCTATACCACCTGCAAGAATTCGGGGCCTCAAAGACAACTATTACAAAAGACTGCACGCTGTCATTGATGCTAAACAGGGCAATACACAGTATTAAGGACTAAGGGTATGGAGACTTTAGAACAGGGGTCAGTTCATGCTTTTCTTTGTTGCCATGTTTTGTTTTATGGTTGTGCCATTCTGTTATAACCTGCAGTTGAATGTGAATCCCATAAGAAATAAAAGACATGTGTTTTGTCTGCTCACTCATGTTTTCTTTCCAAATGGTACATATATTACCAATTCTCCAAAGGTATCCAAACTTCTGAGCACAGCTGTAGATCCAAAATGTTCTTTTACGTTTACGGTGTAGCAGATTTTATTGCTGTACGGAGGTAACACTTTTTTGGTTTTACTGGTTAGGAGGCACCGATCCGATACTGGCATCAGAAATTTGCAAGATGATGACCAAAAATATGGGATCGGTTATTGGCGACTGTGTCTTTGTAATGAGCCCATGCCGCGAAACAGATTGTCCTAACAATGCGTTGTAAACACTTGAGTTGTTGATGACGGGCAGACTGGAAACATGCAGTCTATGCCTTGTGAACTCAACAACCACCACAATAAATGTCTGCAGTCTGGAGTTTACGCTTCAAACAGCCGGTATCAATAATGAAAAATTGGTATCGGTGCGTCATTGTTGCCCGTGACTCGCCGCATCAACAACACTCACTCTAGATCCTGTTCTCATCACTCAAAATAACGTAATCATTCTGAACGATTACCATAGACCCATTGCGTCAGTCAAACAGAGTTTATGGCAAATAGCCATGCATTTGCTAAATACCCCACTTTATAGGTCTAATTTTTGTACAATAACAAAATATTTTGGGGAGATTTTGTTTAAACCAGACTACAAGATTGCAGTGTTAGAGAAGCTAACGGGTCAGTGTGACCTTCCAAGGTTGCAAGTAGCTAGCAGCTGCAAAGGTCTGCTTAATCCCAGCTGCAGTGAAAAAAAAATCTTATCTGTAGTCTCATAAAAGACATGTTACAACCTCACTGACATGCAGTGTCATCTGGACTTTTGGGTAAGTTTAATTTGTTTCCTTGTTGAACTTGATATTAAAATGTTTTTTGTGGGCTAGTGTCACTAAATGTTAGAGACTGCATCAAAAACCCATGCCTGTCCTATGGTTAACATTAGTTGGATAACTGGCAAAATGAATACAAGCAACTATATAGCAGATGGCTACTAGTCCAAGTCCATCTGGAGCTAATGTTTAGACTTTGTTGTATACGCCTTGCTATTTTGGTAGCTAGCATACAACTTTTAATCAACCAAAGCCATCAACCAATGGCTAACATCAACTATGTACTATCCATATTGTTTCTTTGCTTTTTAGCTAGCCAAAAGAGGTGGGTAGCCAAATAACAAAAGTTGCATCCTAGCCTCATTATCAATCTTTGTTGGCAAACATTCTATTGCGAAATTTTGAAAATGAAAAGAATACAAAATAGTGAAATTACAAACCCAAAATCAGAATTGTTTGCATACTGTTGCTGAAAACACTCTCCAGGCTTCTCTGAAAACATCACCAAGCAAATGTAAAAATCACATTTTGTTGTTTTTAAATGAAGATTTGTAGGCCTAGCTGCATTTAATACTTATTTTCTATTCCTTAGGATGGGCCCCAGGAAAGCTACAGTCTACGCACAGGACCTCAACCACAGATAGGTCTCAGATCCAGCTATAGAATTATGGTCCCTGCTCAGAAAAGGCCCAATGGCGAGATACTGGCCTGATGATGAAGAGGTGGATGAGGCAGTGACGGAATGTCCCAGACTGTTGGCCTCAGTTAGCAGAGCCTGGAGAAACTATTGATGATGCCTATTGCATTTTGATGAGCTTTGGCCACACAGATGAACAGAGACAATTTCTTCATGCTTTATATGTTCCAGTTGCCTTGCAGTCTGTTGTCTATGATGCAATTACTTTTGTATGGCTTCACATTTTGTAAGTATTAGGGTAATTATGGAGTCTTGATTAAATCAACTTTTTTTGTAACTTATTGAGTTGTCAATAAGTCTACTTAGTTCATGATAAATGTTGTGGACAGTTATGACATTGCATGTGTAAAAACAACAAGCAGGAAGCTGACATACAGTCAAAGGTTCTTTTAATGTTGTTTTTACTACTCAAACATATGAAATAAAGTATAGCCTACACTTACTGAGGAAAGCATCATTTAAAGCAGGGGTGTCTAACTCACTCCACGGAGAGCCTAGTGCTGTGGAAGTCGGCAGTAGGAGAGAGGGGGAAATAACAGGATGCTTGATGGACACATTTTTTCACAACAAGCCATCATTCAACTTTGTCCCTGCCTGGAATTTGTATTATTAGCATTGTCCAAATTTATGATTTTAAACTGCGCACCGGTCAAAAAAAGCTGCATTGCAAGTGGACATCAAAAACACACACAGTTTTAGTATACTCCTAAATATATTGTGTACTAGATTGGCATATATCCAAACCTTTATTGTTCACAAGCAACCAGCCTAGCTCAAGATAAAAGTCGATAATGTTTTTGTCAGTCTAAGAGGTCCTTCAGAAATTATGTTGGCCCCACCAGTGTGTTACAGTAAATATTTTATAAATAGCCTACAGTATTACAAATTAATTAAAAAAAATATATTGTCTAGAGTAAAATCTGGATTCATCCTTATTGAAATACTACTGAGTTTTGTTTAAATGTACATAATAGAGTGTAAGGGAAAATGAAAAGATGGATTTCATGTGGAGGTGAGGTAAAAGCATAGGTTTTCACAGAAGTGTCCCTTCTATGGCAAAATCATCCTTTGAAAAGAATAGGAGGGCAGATTACCCTAGGGGTGAGGCATCTTTCCTGACTAGCTGGGCAAAGTGCCAGTTTCCTTAAAAAAAATAAAGAACAACCAATCTATAAACTGTTGCCATTTACCTTTATAGTTTATCCCGAGGCGTGGCCATTTCTAAGCTTTTTTGTGTAAGCAATTACACCTATATTTGAGGGCAGGAGCGTCTTTCCCTATGTTACGCAAACTGCTTTTAGCAAGGAAATTAATGTTCGAGGGTACCTAGCTTGTCCAACTAAAGCAGCGAATGAGGCTTTCTGTATAAGCTAAGTCCTCATTCACAGGCACAACTCTGACATAACATAATAAATTGCATGCAGCGTAGCTAAATATAATAGTTAATGGTCAACGCAAAACATTTGTAAAAACGGCACTGCTAATTTATAATACATGCATGAACAGGCATTGCAGCCAAGCTGTCTCGTTACATAAGGTAGACAATCTAGTTAACTTTCTGTCTGATCACAAACCTATATATTAGTTCCATTAAGCATAACAATGTAGGCATGCTGTCACTAAATGTAGAGCAACTGCTTTGGTAGTCTAGATAGTCCACAGTGGATGTTTTTCTGCGATGCTACTCTTGCTCAGCAGTGCAAAACAGCAGCTTAGAGGAGGCTACAGGTGCTGTATCCCCAACAGACTGGAGGCTAATAGTTATGTGACATTTCATAAAAATTTTAGCCAACAGCTACTAAGATTGCGACAGTAGCTAGCTACCTTTGGTGGAAGATATTTGACGTTGTCTCTGTTGCACTGCTATCAGTATCCTTTTCATATGAAGTAGAAATGAAGGGCTGTGACATTGTTAAACCTCAAATATTAGCCATTGGTGAACAAACCTCAAAGTTAATGTCACCACTCAGACTTACCCATTGTAGAATGTCAACTTTTGATTAATTATTTATAGATACATAGTTTTTTTTTAAATGTTCATCCTTTGTTATGAACAAGCATAATATTCTTGTAATTCCCATATGTGAAGACAGTATCAGACTTGGACTGCTTGTGAAAACACATTCTCCACTGACTGTCTATAAGTCTCTCCCTCAATACCACCTCTGTAATTTCCATGTTTGACAGTTTGATTTCTGGCACCTTCTTTGTCTGTTTGGAACCACTGTCATACTTACTGTCTCTCTCTCAATGTCTCTGTCACCTCTTTGTCATTTCATCATACACACACCGTGCAAACTCACCTTTGCTTTGTTTTAAAAAACTGTCAGGATTGGTGAGGGCTGGTGTGGCGTGTCTATGGTTGAAAAAGAAAAATGCCACCCAAACCTTAACACGTTAGGATCTGCTACTGTCATCAGGATCTTTATTTGCGTGAGAATGTTGAACACGCACAGCTCTTTCAGCATTTCCTGATCCGACTCTACTGCTTGTATAACACAGATGGGCTAATGAAGGCCACCCTGATGTGAACAGTCAGTTTTGAGTAGCTCACACGAGTAGGCAAGTGTTTTTTTTCTCTCTTTCACAAGCTCCAGTTCAGAATTCAAGGGTAAACAGCTATTCTTTTATTCTTTTCCCTTTGTCTATTTTTTTTTACCCTGGCATTCAGCTCTCCTCGCTCGCCTTGCTTGCAGAAGAAAAGTAATTTTCATTCCACGTCCCTGAGAGAATGTACACACACACACACACACACACACACACACAGACACACTAGGAATACAATGCATTTTTCCCAACAAGACTTTTCCTTTTGCGGACCCAATAACCTCAGGGTAAACATGCAATTAAATAACGGCAACACACAGCCTGCTCCGCCTACTCCTCTCCTTCTCGCTCAGCCATTATCACAAACATTGTAACAACAGACGCTAGGCTCTTAATTGCTTTTGCCTTTAATTGGAAAAGACTGCTATAGACTAATGGTTAATACTCACAACCAACTAAATAGGGTTTTATTCTTACTTTGTTTTTTATAGCACTGAGGCATATTTATGAAGCATCTTTTCTAATGAGCTGCTTGTTTTGATGCTTATTTTAAAGCACACAGACACATACAGTATCTCACAAAAGTGAGTACACCCCTCACCTTTTTGCAAATATTTGATTATATATTTTCATGTGACAACACTGAGGAAATGACACTTTGCTACAATGTAAAGTAGTGAGTGTACAGCTTGTGTAACTGTAAATTTGCTGTTCCCTCAAAATAACTCAACACACAGCCATTAATGTCTAAACCGCTAGCAACAAAAGTGAGTACACCCCTAAGTGAAAATGTCCAAATTGGGCCCAAAGTGTCAATATTTTGTGTGGCCACCATCATTTTGCAGCACTGCCTTAACCCTCTTGGGCATGGAGTTCACCAGAGCTTCACAGGTTGCCACTGGAGTCCTCTTCCACTCCTCCATGACGACATCACGGAGCTGGTGGATGTTAGAGACCTTGCGCTCCTCCACCTTCCGTTTGAGGATGCCCCACAGATGCTCAATATGGTTTACGTCTGGAGACATGCTTGGCCAGTCCATCACCTTTACCCTCAGCTTCTTTAGCAAGGCAGTGGTGAGGGGTGTACTCACTTTTAGCAAGGCAGTGTGAGGGGTGTACTCACTTTTGTGAGATACTGTACATGCTCTTGTTTTCCCTAACATGGGCCACACTACAGCTAAACCCTGGTCTCTTCAAGTCCCTAAAGCGTCTGATTGTTTTTCTCTGCAAGTATTTCCTACACTTCCTCTTAAATATGTAACCAATGCAAATTGCCCTGTCGTTCGGAGATATTGACCAAAAAAATCAGAGGCCTGATTACAGTTGACTGGTGTCATTTCTAAATGGCACCTCCCACCCTCTCCACTCAGTGTTTTTATCTGCAGATTGTATAGTTGTTCTGTCTTTCTAACATACCTGGCAAATGGAGGAAAGATATAGGTCAGCTTTTATTCTAGCAGTTTGATACAACACATGCCTTGGATTTGTTAGTGAAATTGTGTATGCATCAGACTTTAAGTGCAGCATTGTCTTCACTTTTAAAAAGACGCTGTCCCAATGATTAGAAGACGATTATACATGTGAGTCTGGAGAGATTCAATCGGTCCGCAATGCCATGATGCAAGATCTATGTGTGGGTCAGTCACTGTTAGAAGCATGGTTCAACTCCAGTAGCTAAGCAGTAACCCCATGAACAGGCCCAGAGGCTTTACATGATTTCCTCTCCACATACTACATCCAAGGCAAGGCCAGTAAATCAGCTGGATGTGCATGTGCCTACACCAGTATATACCAGCTCTATACCATGTGAACAATTAGGAACCCGTTGGAATACAAGAGGGACACACACCAACACAGGTCTGTCGCATCCTCTGATTTCATAGCCGGACTGTCAGATACATGCATGTGCCAGGGTGACTGGGTAGGAGACAGGCTGGATGTCAGTCCAGGGTTCTGTCTGTCTGATTTCATCTCTTGCTGTTGTCTCTATCACTATTGAACTCTGTGTCAGCTGGAGCATTACCATAGTCTGACCTTCTGTGCAGCGCTCCCCAGTTTTCTGACATTCAGGGGCACTGTGGGGGAGCAGGATAGAAATGTGTGCGTGTGTGTTCGAGCATTCTGTTCTGTGTTGATAGTAGGGCTGAACCCATTTAGTGCATTTTTTTTTTTGGTTGTTAGGCTCTTGGTTAAGCAAGATTTTTATAATCAAGCAATTAACTCTACATTTTCTTTGGAGACACCAGTCTGATTTGTGCGGGTATTAGTTGACTACTTTTGGAGGCCGTCGGTCTGTCTTCCCTTTCACCCTAGACCAGTGGTTCTCAAACTGGTTTTGAACAGTATCAGTGTAATTCTCAATGAATTGAATCCATAATTTTTAGGCTACCTATGCTAAATTGATTTAAAATATATTGTCCCCGTGCTTCTAGCAGAAAATGTGCAGGGAAAAAAAGTAGTGAGTCCTGATAAGCCACCAGCGTTGGCAAGCACACTCAGGTACAGAAATATCCAAATTAGTGACAATAATGCAGTTGTTTAATTTTTTCCCAGTTGGGCCTGACAAAAACTAGACCTATGATTAAAAAATATGGGATCAACATAGTCTTTCGGTGGACACCACATGCTCTGTGTTGATTGGCTCGTGATTTTCTCGGAGGTTGGAACAACTAGACCGGACAAGATACACCAGATTCTCCAGCCACCCCTTTACTGCTGTCTATTCTTCCCAAGCTATCCTGCAAAGCCTGTCAGCTTACTCTCAGGTTTGTCTCTCGCTGTGTAACTGCCAACTTCCTTAAGGCTTGTTTTCTCTCCCAAGTTGGGTGGATTTACATAAGCTGTCATCCTGACCTTTTTCAGCACCTGTGTTTTTAAATGGAGTTCATCTCACACCTCTGCTTTCCCCTCCCTCCTTTCTCCCCGCTCTATGGGGGACAGGTGCTTTTAAGCCGTTACCCTCCGGCAGACGGCTATGCCAAGGTTGTTTATGGATAATTGCCTCCCTCATAACATCGTCTTGTGTGTTGGTCTGTGCTCTAGAGTTTGTTCTGATGCCACGCAGCCGCAAAGGAGAAGGGCACGGGCACAGAGCAATGCCCTCTGTCAACTTAATTTGCTCCCCGACTGTTATTGCTGATTAAGCAAGCATCTGTGATGTTTTGAATGCTGTAAGTAAAGCAGACTGCAATTAAAGCTGTTCACTTTTCTGCTGCTGTTAGTTATGTACCACTATGATACTGTGTGGAAACCTTTAACACATAGCATCACGATTACAATAACTTTTATTTAGAATATATACTTTTATACTATACTCACACACATAATTGGATTTGGACGCCTTTGTTTGAATGTACCCTAAATGTACTTATGTTGTACAATAGCTTGTTGAGACCTGGTTGGGGACAGTAGTGTTGATCTGTGCCATGGTCATACTACTGCTTTCAGCAGTGTTCATTCAGTGGTGTACACTACACACAGGCACAGATAGACAGACACACACACACACACACACACACCATTCATGCCAAGGTCTTGCAGAGGAAGTGCACAGGTAGCAACAAGGTCATCCAGTGTGGGAGAGTAATTTAAACCTACCAAGGCCTCAGGGCAGATTCAACTCTTTGATGTTTCAATTGAAGTTATTCACATCATTTTTCACCTTTACCTGGTGCTTCAGGTGTGAAACACTTTCTAATTGTAAGGTAACTTGTGTGTCCCTCCCTGAATTGAAACCTCCCTCCCCACCACACACCCCAGGGAACTGAAAGTTCTATTAGCAGCCCTGTGCAGCTATAATCTAATACTATAGTATCTTCATGTAGACTTTTGTAATTTTGTGAGTTTTGATCTCTATCTCTCTCTCCCTCTCTCTTTCTCTCTTTAGTGTGAGGAGCAAGTGTCCCATGTTTCATTAGTGTCTCTGTGAAATGCTGGCCTGTCTGCCAAGGCCAGGTGACCTCTCCCTACAGCTTCTCAACCACACGCAGATGAACACTGGACTTCAGAAATGTAAGTGTAAACTATTCTACACACACACCAGGCTGTTTAATCCTGCTGCCTGCTCACCCCACGTCAGAACTGAGCTGCTAGGTGCTGCCATGGTTATCGGTAACCTCACCTGAATTATAGATAATCTATTTCACAGACAGTAAGTCTGATTTCTTTAAATCCTTTACCTTTGAAGGTCATAGCTCAGCTACTGAATATCAGAGAAAATCCAAAGATTTATTTGTGTGCGAAATGCCCAGGAGGGCAGCCATTTCTAGTTGCTTAGGTCAGTTGTTTTACTGTTCAATTGAACATTATCAGAAATTGTATCTGCCTGCTTTTATATGGCGAGCCAAGCCTCACTGCCTGTTGGAGCGATACGTTTTTGTCAATGGGCAGTGTACCAAATAAACTGGTGCGTGTGTTTGTGCGTGCACGCATCTTCCTTACCTTCCTAAGTCCTGACTAGAAAAGGCTTGTACAGGCCTCGGGTTATGTTTAGGCATAAACGTTTGTAGTGGTTATAGGGGTCAGATGATAAGTATAGCAATAGGTTTCAGGTTAGTGATGAGCAGCACCATGTTGTTTCGCCACACATATCGCTAACCCTAGTAATGAAAACCTGTGCTGTGGTCATTTAACAAGTTCTTTGTGAATTTCGATGTTAGCTTGGGACAAGACAGTCCCCTGGCAGACTCCACCTGCTTTCTGGCTAAAATCTTCTTGTACTTCTTGAGTACAAGGGCCACATGACCACTGGAAGCGAAACTGCCATGTAACTTCAAAAAAAGTCCCACCACCAAATCTTATAGTCGGTAGGAGTTTCTTTTCTCATGCAGACTCGTTTGTAAGAAGTAGGGTCTAAAAGACCAATATCTCCTCAACACAGTAACAAAAACAATGCATTAGCAACAACTCCGGCTAACAGGCACAGCTTGTAGCGCAAACTAGTTAGTTTGGATTGAGCGCCTTCATCCCTAACAGAAACTCGTTCTTCAGTTTTATGTATGTCTATAATATGATCACAGAGGTTATATTAGGTGGCTCTTGCTATCATATTTCTGGTTGCAGAGAAGGCCTTTGACCAAGTCGAAATACGAAGTTGTTAGTCCACCAACAGATAAAAAATAGACCTAATTCTACAAAACATTTGAAACAGAAACTGCAGTTTTCCCGACACTGGATTATGAATGGCTCTGCATTGTCAGCTGTCGCCTTCCCTCCCGTATGAAACAGAATGCACAACAACAAGCAGACAAGGCTAATCTATCTACTTTGGGGCTGACTGGTTTTTCCTATTCAAAGAACTACAAATGTATAATGAAGGAAGGTCCTGCATGTTCCCATGACACGCTGGCACCAGTGTTGGTGTTGCACCTACTAGGCTGGGAAGCCCTGTAAATGTATCACCCCCGCCCATGCCCCCCAAGATGTTAGGATGAGAAACAAGACCACACCTTATGGGTAATTGCATGTTAGTTAATTTACTTACTTAAATCTTTACATTATTTGCTGTTATTTGATTGATTGTGGGAGATTTTTAGGATGTAGTATTACAATGGTTACAGTACACAAATGTTGTACACAAATTGTACAACATATCTTTCCTAGGTTTTCGTCTGTCAGAACTGGTGCATTCTCCTGTGGTAATCTTATCTAAACCTATTCAGGCTACTTTTAGATTACATTCTCATGTACATTATTGATAGGACCCACCCAGCCCAGGGCATACCCGTTCTAACAGCTTTTTTAGATTTTTCAGAAAAGGTCCCCTCGTACTCGAAGCAATCTCTCTCTCAGCCCCAGTCTGACCTAGTTCTGCAGCAGTTTTGTGTTATAAAACGCTCTGTGTCTCTCTGCTTCTGTATGGCTCATCAAGAATGTAATTTCAGAATCACTGTAATCAGCGTACCCCTAGGAGCACAGTACAGTGCCGAGCAGGGGGGGAGTCTCGCTAAGTGCCAACGTCCGCCATATTGTATTGTTCCCTCTCCTCTGAAAGGAAGTTATGTGACTGAGTTCAGTGGATGACGCTTGGTTCTAAAAAGCTCCACTTCATAATTTCCTCAAATATCATGCCTTTCATGTCAGTCACCTACTACTGTTTTTTGTGACACACATCACAGCAGCCAAACCTTTGTTTATATATATATATTTATTTCCTACCAGGATCATGTACTACTTTTGAATTATATTTCAAAATTGTGTTATTGAAAAATATGTACAGTGGATATAAAAAGTCTACCCACCCCTGTTAAAATGCCAGGTTCTTGTGATGTAAAAGAATGAGACAAAGATAAATCATGTCAGAACTTTTTCCACTTTTAACGTGACCTATAATGTGAACAATTCAATTGGATAACAAACTGAAATCTTCGAGGGGGAAAATGAAAAATAAAAACCTTACAATAACCTGGTTGCATAAGTGTGCACACCCTCTTATAACTGGGGATGTGGCTGTGTTCAGAATTAACCAATCACATTCAAACTCGTTAAATAGAAGTCATTACACACCTGCCATCATTTAAAGTGATGATTAATCACAAATAAAGTACAGCTGTTCTAGTAGGATTTTCCTAACATTTTCTTAGTTGCATCTCAGAGCAAAAGCCATGGTCCGCAGAGAGCTTCCAAAGCATCAGAGGGATCTCATTATTGAAAGATATCAGTCAGGAGAAGGGTACAAAAGAATTTCCAAAGCATTAGATATAACATGGAACACAGTGAAGACAGTCATCATCAAGTGGAGAAAATATGGCACAACAGAGACATTACCAAGAACTGGAGGTCCCTCCAGTTTAACGAGTTTGAATGTGATTGGTTAATTCTGAACACAGCCACATCCCCAGTTATAAGAGGGTGTGCACACTTATGCAACCAGGTTATTGTAAGGTTTTTATTTTTCATTTTCACCCTCGAAGATTTCAGTTTGTTATCCAATTGAATTGTTCACATTATAGGTCACGTTAAAAGTGGAAAAGGTTCTGACATGATTTATCTTTGTCTCATTCTTTTACATCACAACAACCTGGCATTTTAACAGGGGTGTGTAGACTTTTTATATCCAGTGTAATACTGCGCAAAATGTTATAACATAGCGGTGTGATATTTTGTAAATATCTCATACGAAAATATTCAGATCCTTTAATCAGTACTTTGATGAAGCACCTTTGGCGATCAAACCATTGAGCACCTTGAGTATTTACCAGCTTTGCACTCCTGGATTTGGGCAGTTTCTTCCATTTTTCCTTGTATCCTCTCAAGATCAGTCAGATTGGATGGGGAGCGTCTGTGAACTACAATCTTTAGGTGTCCCCACAGATGTTCAATGGGGTTAAGTCCAGGTTTTTGCTGTGTAACTCAGTCATTGATAGACTTGTCCCATGGCCTCGCTGTGAATAGGACCTCTCTGTTTTTATCCGTTCATCCTTCCATCAATCCTGACCAGACACCCAGTTCCTGCCACTGAAAAGCATCTTCATAGCATGATGCACCCACCACCATGTTTCACAGTGAGGACGGTATTAGCCAGGTGATGTGCGGTATGATGTTTTCGCCAGACGTAGCTTTTGACATTCAGACGTAGTAATTGGATTTTGATCAGACTATTGAATCTTTTTTAGGTAATAAAATTTTGATTTGCACTTAGGTTTGGACTGGAGACTGGTCCAGTCCCTTACTGCTTGGGACTGCAGTGATGAGTCCATGGAGTTTTCTAAAATCAGTTTACCTACTTACTCTCCTTTGTACTCTCTTCTCTATACACATCCTGAGGTGACAGTTGACTTCAGTTGTCCCACAGTCAAGGAGGAAAGAGACAGAAATAAAACGTCTACATCTACCCTTTTTTCAGGATGTCCCCTGTCAGGTGAAATGACAATAATGCACCTATTACAAAGGGCCTGAATATATGGCCCTGGTGGCTCAACTTGCCCCAGGGTAGGGGTGAGTTGATCCCAGTCAAGTTAAGCCATCTGGGGGTAAATTGACCAATCCTTTTTTTTTGCCGGACCGCGTAAGCGGAGCCGGCCAAGAATAGCAAATTACTCTTATTGGGTGGGTGGGTGGGTTATGTTGCGACTATTTCTGCTGGATTTTGGAAGTACGCATCCGTGCATGCCTTTTTGGGGTAATATAAACCACAACCCCTTGCACAGTAAAAGAGGAGGGGTTTCCATGATTCTCTCGTCTTTTCACGTGACGAGTCAGTTATCGTCACCTATTTTGATAGTTATTGTATCAATGTCATTCACGAATGAAAGAAGAACATATGTTGTTGTGCCATGAAATGAAATAGCTTTGACAGTGTAAAGTTCATCTTCAGTCATGCTAGTAATTGCTCAATTCTTATGACTATTCCAAGTAGTAAGTAGATACTAGTAAGTCTATTACTGGCTAATAAGCTGTTAAAACAGCCAGTGGCAAAAGCCATACAATTCATAGATGCTATTTGTGGTGGAAGTAAACTTAATGAGAAACATTAGTCCATTTAACACAATGCTCAATGGTGTCTAGCTAAATATTCAAATTTGGTGTGATTTTAATGCGTGACAAAATGATCTAATGTCGAGACAATTTTCTGACAAGGTAGTATGTCCCAATCGGTCCCAATACTGGAATACTAGCTTACTATATATAAAACAGTGCATACTTCGCCATCATCTGCAAAGTACGTACTTGTAGTACATAGTGTGAGAATTGAGATGCAACCATTGCTTTAGATTTCATAGTAGTTTACATAGCATAGTGATTGGCTATTCAACTGTCATTGTTTTCTAAAGCTACAAACCAGCCATGGAGTGATTGGAGTCATTATTTTCATTACTGTATAGCTATTAGCTAGCCATCTACAGTAAACTATTCCTAATTTACTGTGTTGAATGTAGTGTAGCGACCCTGTTAAACCTGTTGTTGGTTTGGATGTTAGCTAATGTAGGGAACTAGTTTCAAGATCAATGGAGTTGCGACTAATTGGGTTAACGATGCAGAAGTATACCGACACCACACCTCTGCACACGTATAGCTTAGTGGCATAGTGGTTAAAGACAGTCTGTCACATAGGAGACCCCAGTTAGAATCCAGGGAGGGCAACATCATTCATCCCTTTTATTCGCGGGCTGGCCGAACTAGACTTGCCTGGTTCATTTTTTTGTTTAAATAAAAACCTGAACACAATTTCAAATGTTTTATTTATTATTTAAATTTAATTTAATAATGCTTTCCAAACATTACATTATGCAATGGCAGATAAACGCCACAGATGTATAAATGTTTTTTGTCAAGATAGCTTTTCAACAATAATTAAAATAAGAAATAACTTGTCAGGTACAGTATGCAGTTTTACATTGAAATAATATTTGATACACCAGAAACTTATCTCATGGTGGGGCAAAGTGAACCACTGGTTCACCTTCTCCCCGAGCCTTTTGCACATCTTTCTCCACAGCCACCACTTTGGAAAAAAGTGCCTAGCTTAGCAATTGAGAGCTAATTTTTTGCAAAACAATGTACATGTTTTTATACAGTAGTAATTCAGCAGCATGTATGATATGTATGATACATATTTTTAGATATGGATACATTTGCTTTGATTTAACAGTCATTTTACCTGACATGTAAAAAATTTACTTTGACAATCTTTTTTTCGGGGTAAAAAGAAAAAAAAAATGTAACACTTTTCCCATGTGCCTTTCTTCATCACTGCCAGATGGAAATCATGCTTCCCCCTGAATAAATGGTCACATAGCAAAAATTGTGTACAGCTGTCTAGATACAGTGGGTGGGTCCACTTACCCACTGGCTCATCTTACCCCACTCTCCCCTATGCTTGACCAGAATTTGAAACGTATTTAAAGCACACTTCCGGGTTTTCCAATAACAAGTATAAATTGTGACAAACAGATACGCTGATGTATGATATGAGATTGGCACACCCGTAGTACATATGCTATTTTCATTTGACCTGATAGACCAATGAGCATAGGCCGGTGGTGTAAGCATCGGTGTTGCGCAGCTTCTAATTGGCAAAGAAAAAATGTCACAGCTCTAATTGTGTGTCTGTCGTCCAGTCATACGCCTAATGCCACCGCTTCGCACACATCTTAAGTAATTGCTTAACAACATAGTAGCCAGCAGAGCTGTAGCAACTAATAGATAGGTACTTAAGAGAAGAAGAACATGTGTACGATGAGACGCTCACGCGTAATATCTCTGCTCACTGCCTGGATGTAATTACATAAGCCATTTCCCGGAATGTGTTTTTCTGTTTTGCTTGATTTAGCATGATGCCTAGCAGCTGGTTAACCAGACTAATAACTCAAACGTCAACCTGGGCTCTGGTACACTAGAGTTTGTGTGAGAGAGTTAAGACATCATTTTCTATATTACAATCCAGAGATTTGACATGTAGCCACTTTAAGTCAGCAGCAGGAATTTAGCAGCCAGTGATTGAGTGTGTTGAGCTGAAATGCTTGGCTCAAACCCCTGCATTAATGAGCCTGGCATCAGCAGGCAGAGCAGTTAGTTACCCTACACAACCAGTCACATACACGCTCTCTCACACACTCACACACCCATCAGATTCAGTGCCACCCCATCCCGGCCCCTGTCACTGCCACCCTTTGTCTCCTTTTCGCTAATAAAGAGAGGATTAATTAGCCTGTTGGCATGACTCCTTGTGCCATTGCCGTGCCAGTCCTCACAGCTCAGCTCTTGCATATTGCCCTGCACAGTTGCCTGACTACTCACCCAACATTTTATTCCACTGCTTTATCAATCCCTACATACATTGTCTAAAACTGCCATCCTAGATTAAGTTTGCGTGAATTCACAAGGTGTGTTTTACAAATTCAATGCACCAGAGATGAGATCATCTGTAACAAATCAAATCAGAGTAATGAAAGTTTATAATGTTGTCATGTAGGCCAGCAGTGGCCTAACGTGCATCCTGCCTGTGACACTCAGTAGTAAAAGATGGAGAGAAACATCCACATTGAATGCTTGGTTGGGATGGTAAAAGATGAGGGTTCACTTTTATCAAACAGTGTTTCGACAGGTCATCCTTACTGTGGACTGCCTGTCCATATTCTGTTAACAGGGCCAAATTATAGGGCCCTAGCATAAAGTTTTGCACAATATAGTCTAAAAGGTGCCGTCTGGGGCATTTGGCCTGTGAATGCTTATTGGTAAGGCTGGCTGGCCAAGGGTAACAGTGTGTGAGAGTTGTGAAGAAACAGAGCATCTCCTATCCTCTGCCCAGATTACAATGGCTGGAGGCAGGCCCCTCTCGTGTCACATTACTATTGACTTTTATAGTTGCTCAAAAAAATGGGTCTCATCGAGTCATACTGTAAAGACACTCACTTTACACACACTCCCACCGACGTAGACAACAAAATCACCTGGCTGGACAAAAAAACACATCAGTCTCACACACCACCAAACACACACAAACAAAACACACACACCCACACACTGGAGCATTGTTGAAATAGCCACTAGCCTAACAATTGTCTCAGTCAGAGGGCTGAGGGCTTAGCGGTGTTCTGGAGATCACTGATTGTCTCTCTCTTGCTCTCTCTTTGTCTAATTTTCTGTCTGTCTCTCCCCATCCCTCTCTCCCTCTCATGTTGTCCCTCATTTCCTTTTTACCAATGTATCTTTATCTGCCTCTACCTTTCTTTCTGCCCTTTCTCTCTCTGCCTCTCTACCCCCCTCTCTGACACAGAGGGGAAAACTTTGCCTCAGTCCGGGTGAGTCGCAGGCAGGGCAGCAAACCCTTTCTTGTTGCTCTGATTCATATTTCACACACAGTTATGTCTCTGTTTCTAGCTAAGCTTAACTCACTGTGTCCGGAACTCACTGTAACTGACTGACAGCCCTAAACCCCGAAACTACATCGCTTCCGATAAGGAAGAGATAGAAATATGTTGCTTCTGGGGGAATCCACCTAGTCAAGATCATACTAATTCTCTTTACATATCCTAAATGTGACCTTAATCTATATACTGTACGACTTCTGAGCAAAACTAATGCATTGTACAGAGAAAACGGGTCAATTTGGAACTTCTGTTGAAATGAGAGCACACTGCTTTTTTCCATGTTAGAGGAAATTCTGAGATTAGGATTGTGAGAATGTTGTTGCTATCAAGTTATATTTATCTCAGGAGACACTTAGGTCAAATTTCCTCACATTTGCTCTTTACATGAAACCTGACATTTTGCTTTTTACCTGAGAAACATGTTTCTCTGTGTGTGTGTGTGTCTATCTCTCTCTCTCTCATCATCTCAGGGGACACTACACAGAAGATGAGGTCCGCTCAGTATCCAACCCCTGCGGAATTGGATGCTTATGCTAAGAAGGTTGCCAACAACCCCCTAACCATTAAGATCTTCCCCAGCAGCGTGAAAGTCCCCCAGAGGAACCACGTGCGCCGGACAGTCAACGGGCTGGATACCTCGGGCCAACGCTACAGCCCCTACCCCCCAGCTCAGGCCAGCACCAAAGCCGGCCTTCTTGCCATCATCAAGGTGCCCGTCATCAAGGGCATCATTAAAGACTTTGGTGGCAGTAGAGCACGCCTGCACCCCTCCGAGGTCATTATGAACCCCCCTGGCCCTGGGGGACCGTATGCAGCAACCTCGGCCAGCACTTTAAACCTCCACCACCCTCCTTCCCAAAGGCAGAGCCAGGGCATGCCCCAGCAGAGCCTGCCCCCTCACCCTGGTGGCCAGACTCACCCTCAGACTCTACAGCAGGCTCCGCCCAGGCAGCAGGGTCTCAGACACCCGCCCCCCATGCCCCAGCCGCAGCTCCGCCCCGAGCAGGGTCTCCCCAGGCAACAGACTCTGTCCCGCCCCCAGCCTCCCTCCGGTCCCGTCCTCCTGCTCCAGCAGCAGCAGCACCTTCTGCAGCAGGGGCAGGCCCCACCCAGCCTGCAGGGCGGCCGGAAGCTGCCTGAACCGGACGCGCCGCCTAACGTGACCGTCTCTACCTCAACCATTCCGCTGTCCATGGCCGCCAGCCTGAACCAGAGCTGCCAGGCAGACCTGAGCAGCATAGTGCACCAGATTAACCAGTTTTGCCAAGCCCGGGCCCAGGGAGCTGAAGCCACCTCCATGTGCGAGGGCCAGATCGCCAACCCCAGCCCAATCAGCCGCAACCTCCTCATCAACGCCAGCTCCAGGTTGTCCATGCACAGCCACCCGCAGCCACACCCCAACGTCTGTCCTCCCGGCCTGCCTGCACACCCAAGTTGCATCATGTGCCCCGCAAACAATGCTGCTGCCCCTGTTCACCCCCAAAACAACATGGCTGCCATGAACAGGATTCCTGTTTACCACACTGATATTAAACAGCAGCAACAACAGCAGCAGCATCATCATCATCATCAACAACAACAACAACAACAACAACAACAACAGCATCATCAACAGCAGCAGCAGATGCGCTGGAATCAGCACCAGTTGGCTCACCTGCAGCAAATGCAGCAGGACAGCGGGGTCCACCCCTGTAAGCACCCCTCCCACATGGGCTACCCCCCGGAGCTGTGTGTGGGCCAGCCCTACACCCTGAAGCCTCCTGTAGAGAAGCCCACCCCCTCCCCGCCTATTAACAGCAGCCACAACGGCATGGCCGGAGGTCAGCTGGCCCACTACACCAACGGAGGCCACTACTTCCAGCCCCACGCGGTGTGGAACAGCAGCATCCTGCCTACACCCAACAGTGACAGTTCAGGGTCTCAGGACCTGGCCATGCCCTTCCACGCGGGGCCCCCGGGCAACACCGCTCTAGACTGCAGCGGGCCCCCTGGGGGTGGCCATTACAGGTCCAGTGCGGCCTCGTCCTCCAGCCAGACTAGTCTGATGCAAACAGCAGATTACTTGGGCGGGGACTTCCAGACGCCCTGCTTCCGAGATCAAAATCTGGGGCTGATGGGCAAGATGCACCGGCCTCCCATGAACAGGGTGGGACCCGAGGTCGGCCCTGGGGATGGCAGGACCACTCACATCCAGCACCCAGGGTACAGATAAGCTACGGCCAGCCTTGTCTACAGAGCAGTTATCAGAAAAATAACTTCTATTAGTCTTAACAAAGCAAAAACATGAAGTACAAATAAGTAAACATGCCGCTAACATTAAAAAGAGGACAAGATAATATATTATAAAGAGCAGTGTTTTGTTTTTCTTCTTTTTTTTTCTTTTTTTTTTGACTTGCAAGTGATCAATTGATTCTGTAGTGCTTTGACAAGGCACCCTCTAGAAAATGTTTCTTATGTATGTGCTTGTCATCATTCCCTACATATTTTTAACTCTACCTGTTTGTGTGTGTGTGCCTGGATCTAAGGTCTTTTTTCCCTCTGACCATTCATTCCTTAGTCTTCTTTTATGAACACCAACCACAACGGCATGGCCAGAGGTCAACCCGTAGGAGCATTAATATTGAAAACCCAAACTTACATATCTTTTCTTCCTGAAATCACCTTGGATAATTACTTAAATGATTTGTATGAAACTGAAACTTTCAGTCACTGGACACCACAAGAGACGGCGATACTGTATGCACATGTACAAAGAGACTGTTTTTCTTTTCAGTTTTATTTTATTTGTAAAATAGGACTGTTTGATTCCTGTCACTGTTAAAAGTTGATTTCTTTATCATCAAATTATCTTATCAGGTTGATGTTTGTACAGAGTATAGAGCAGTTCTGTATAGACCACTGGTTGCCAGACCTTTTATCTGGGACCTCCTGCCTGGTCCATGTATTTCAATTATTCCTGAGCTAGCACACCTAGGTGACTTACCAACTAGTTATCACACCTGTAACTGGTGAACCCAGGAGAACTAGTTCAGGCCGTACCAACATTGTGAAACATCAGGGGGTCCTCAATAAGACGTTTGCCAACTACTGGTATAGACATCTAGGTCCTGCAGGGAGCAACTTAACTTGGGTACTGACTGGGGGTGCTGACTAACCAATGCTCAAAATGCTGCAATGAATTCAGGTGTCTGTTACAAACCATTTTATCACCAATGCCAATTGATGTTGGCAGCATGATTGTTGATTAATATTTTTTTTTTCTATAGACATTATTAAATTAAATCTGTTCATTCTGTTTGAAGCCTTTAATGGCTAAGTCACATAAATGACAAGGATTTATCGTAAACACAAACTATTACTTGAATTGTTGAGATGATGTTCTGATTTGATGTCCTGTTTGGCAAAAGCTTAGTGAAGGTAGTAGGCTTGTTGGTAGGACTAAACTTTACTACTGGAGTGAAAGAGATAATATTGTTACTAATATAATATTATTTTAGAAACTATGAGCCAAATGAGTGTTTTGATCCCATGTAAAAGATAGTTTTCAATCATTATGTGTAACTTACATTAGTATAGTTGCTACTGATTCTGATATGATTCTGCTGAAAATACCAAATTGATCACTTGCAAGATCACTTGGAGGTAAACAAATATGACTTTTAGGTTGAAGTGAAACGGCAAATGCATTGTTTATTTTACTGTACACTGGCTTACCTACTATACTACTGTAACTAAAGTGTTAATGATTGTGTGTGAATGATGCTTGCAGATGTGGGTTCAGTATAGGCGTGCGTGCGTGCGTGCGTGCGTTTTGTATGTATGCGGTGTGTGTCTGTACTGTACGTGCGAGTTGTGGACACTTAAAAAAACACTTAAAAAACCCTTAAAAAGCCTTAAGTATTTGGTCCTTGGACTTTTCTTTGAAAAGAAGCATGGTTCTAAAGAAAACCCAAAATGATTATGAGAATGAAGATTGAAAGGATACATACAGAGGAACAGCAATTTATGTTAATTTATTTGAATTCTGTTTTTGTTGAGAAAAAGCAATTCCTTTATTTGAGATTATTTGTTTATTATGAAAACAGGAAATGTACTAATATTTTTATTATATTTTAAAGCTACGTGTAGTTACTGGGCTGTAACAACAAAAATCCATGTTTCAAAGCTTCAGTTGTGACTTATTTATAATACTTGATTTGCTTTTTATTTAAATCTTTTCTGCTTGTTTCCTTTACTTGTGAAATGGAGGAAGGCCCAAAAAGCCTTTCTTTTACATGTAACCCTGTGGCTGTACGACAGATGAGGTGAGAGTGTGAGAGTTGTGCTACTCTTTTTGTAATATTGTAATAATAAAATAAAATTCTAATTTATGCTTTGAATGGTGTTGTATGGATGTCATGTTCTCTTGTTTCCCAATTGCCTGTTTGTGTTTGATTAGTCGTTTAGAACTCGCAAATATTATTTAAAATAAATCTGTTTCTCACTGATTGTCCAATTGACACATTGACGTTCTTCATAATCAAGAAAGATGATATAAAATAATATTATCACATCTACAAGAATCCTTCCAATAGTAATCAAAAAATGATAATAGGATTCTTCAGTATATTGCCCTTTTGTCTAATATTGTATTGCATTAGAAATAAACTACTACAAGGATTTCCTTTAGATCTCTAATATTGGTCTACGATTTGCTTAACATGGATAGGATAACTCACAATCAACTGAATGCACATAGACATAGCAGTATATCAAACCACTTGAAGAATAATGTGCATCAATACTGTCACTCGCAACAGCAGTGAATGTCTTCATTTGGTAGTTGAATCCTGCCCTCTGGAGGCCAGAACCCTACACTGTCCTTTTATTATTGGGTCTATGTGCTCAATGATGTGATGGCACATTTTTTTTATTTAACTTTTATACAGAGAATCAAACTGAGAGAAGTTCCTTTTGCAGTTGAACCCTGTTTTACAGCAATAATAAAAAATAGACAAACACAGATTTGAGTCCCATTTAGAAAGCAATCACATTTAACATGTATGTATTACAAAGGTTTAATTAATTCAAAAATACATCTTTTTTAATTCATGGATCGGTAGGTGTTCCTTTAAATCAGTGATTGTTCTAGCACTGTAATTCAAAATCATTTTATTGTATAATAACAATGAAACATACCATCCCCATGCATGTTGTAATTGAAAATGAGGTTCTATGAAACCTACATAAAAATCAAGGATTTTAATTGCCTTGTGATAAACATATTTCAGCATGTTGAAACCTTGTTGCCAATGGTAGACACTGAAACGGCCACTGAAAATTGATGAGGCTGCAAATGAGACTCCAACAACACGGAAGGCCACCAAACTCGTCAGCGGGTTGGAAGAGCACCCGACATGGATTTTGGGTCTGGTAAAGTGACTAAAGGTCTGCACTTGTTGGCAGATCTTAACTATACAGGTGCTGGTCATATAATTAGAATATCATCAAAAAGTTGATTTATTTCAGTAATTCCATTTAAAAAGGGAAACTTGTATAATGTATACATTCATTCCACACAGACTGATATATTTCAAGTGTTTATTCCTTTTAATTTTGATGATTATAACTGATAACTAATGAAAACCCCAAATTCAGTATCTCAGAAAATTAGAATATTGTGAAAAGGTTCAATATTGAAGACACCTGGTGCCACACTCTAATCAGCTAATTAACTCAAAACACCTGAAAAGGCCTTTAAATGGTCTCTCAGTCTAGTTCTGTAGGCTACACAATCATGGGGAAGACTGCTGACTTGACAGCTGTCCAAAAG